>JARKHS020034358.1:0-46461 GCA_030143305.2 Amblyomma americanum | reverse complement strand
TGCATTTTGAACAATGTGTGCGAGGAGTTTGGAGATGCTGTCCTGCAGCAGTGGCTGACAGAACTTGAAAACAATAATGATGGCCTCCAGCAGCCACAGCACAGCACAGATATTGAAGAAGGCACTGGCTGTGAGGCGAGGACGGCGCTCGTGGACGTCTTCAAGCATGGATGAGTTCACAGAGCCGGTGCGGCTGCTTACACCCTGCAGTGTACCGCGACTGTGATGTGTTTGACGGTCATCTGAACAGAAAGGCCCTTTTCAGGGCCACCACGAGTCTGTCTTCGCAGAGCCGAGGAGAGCACGTCTCTGAAACTGTTTGTTCCCTTCTCTAATCACTGTCTTTATTTACAACACGTCTAGAAGCAGACAGCTTATCTGCGTACCTGATCTTAAGGTTCACAGTATTGAAGTTTACCAACCACATTTTTTGCAGCAATCAAAAGCTCCTTACACAAATGCACACATGCCCGCCTGTGGAACCAAGAAACACGGCAGAACATTTGAAGGCCAAATCTTAGGGTATGAAACAGTGTTTTCCATTTAGTAGGTGGCATCTGCAAACCATGGCAGAGATGCAATGTTTTCTTGCCGACCAGGGCACTCAGAAGCTTCGCAATAACAGAGATAGTTAATTGTAAAGCTATTGGCATCACACTGCTAACATTACAGCTAAAGGTGCCATGGCTGTATCTCAGAATCTCAAGAGTAAAGTGTAGATGATACAGCAGTTATTATAGTGGTAAGTTATACAATTTGGTTTGTTTCCAAAAGCAAGGAATTAAATGGTACAAAACAAGAAATTCGCTGCTAAAGGCCGTTCAACAAAGAAGTGTCCATCATACAGCACTTGGTCCTGTTCACAGGCACAGTATACCAGGTGTTTCAAGGAAGCTGATTAGCAATTTTTAAGATGGGTTTTTGAGATAATGCAAAGCTTTTTGCAGCACACTAATACCAGAGCTGGAAAACCTCAAAAAAACAGAATTCATGTTAACTAGTAGAGTGATTAACTGAATTGTAATACTTCACTTTTTAGCTCTTACCAAAAGGCACCTTGTTGCAAGCATAGGTTTGTAGCTGACCGTTAGTAGCAGCCATATTCGTTCGTAAAATTCTGAAAATGTGGTTACCCTGGCCTCTGTGGCTCGCCAGAATCTGGCTACATTGTGCCAAAAGACGTTCTTTCAAACAGCATGCAGGCAAAATCTGTCATGCCACAGTGGTGATGGTAATCTTGTTTCTGCAGTACTAAAAACCGATATGGCTATTGCTAATGGGCGGCCACAAATCTTTAATCGCAATTAGGTGCCTACCGGTAATTGTGAAAAACTTACCTATTAGAATGTAGTTGTCGCTTTACCAGTAAACATAATTTGCCTATTTCAAAGCCTGCCAAATACTCCTTCTCTTCAAAAAGCTTCCCGTTAACTAAAAAACCCGCATCACTTTCTTTGCCGACATTCTTGGCAATACTGCTAAGTCTATTCACTTCTACTACATTGTGGCATGACAAATGTATAGAAAAAATAAAACGATTGCTTAGTATTGGTGTTGTTTTAGTGGCATCACCACTGTGTGCATAACAAAAATGTGGAAGCTGGTTTGCATCAGCTTAGTACGCATTGATCACAACTAAAATGCAAAAATTAACTTGCAGGAAGCAACATGTCAAAATTGGTGCCCCAGCAAGTCTGGACAGAAATGGCAGACTTGTGGCATGCTGTCTGCAGTAGGCTATTGCTTAATGCACAGCATCTTGATATATGATTGGACATTACACTACAGTGTTGAGCTCGTCATGTTTGCACTGCTGACCTCTTTTGCCACATATCGAGGCCATGCTATTGTAATAAACACATACAAATTGGAATAACATATCATTTATTGGTTTACTTGTTGAAAACCTTTTCTAGGACATTAACTTATTTCTCTTGCAGAGCAATGTCTCTCTCGATGATCGTATTCTCTGTTCCTTGCTGCTTGCAAGGTCTGCCGCAACAGTTTCTGCTCTTCTAGGAGCCCTGTGTGCACTTCAGCCAGGGCACTCGTCCCCTTTTTCCTCTTCCTGGAAGGAGGCTTGGCTGCTGGTGTTGTGGCAGCCGACAATGCAGCTGGTGTTGCAGCCGACAATGTGGCTGGTGTGTCAGCCGACGATGCGGCTGCTGGTGTCCCGGCTGGTGGTGGTGGTGTTGGCTGCAATGACCCTGTGTCGGGGTCATCGCAGGGCAGGCTTTCTTCCATTTGTGAGGTGGTGGTGGCGGTTTTCGTGGTTTCGCCATGCTCCATTCGAAGAATTATCTGCGTGGCAGTCATACTATTAGGCAGGGCAAGAAAAGAATAGGCAGCTAAAGGTTCCTCTTGCAAAAAACCACAACTCACACTTCCATTCGATACTGGGTGGCCACACGTATATTACATTCTTCTTAAGTAACACACAAAAGTCACCATATTGATATGACTACGGTGAAATGAACACTGCTTTGTGCTGGTTCTCATGATGATTATGTAGGGCAAACCCTGTTATGCTGTGTTCACTGCTATTACTGTACTGGCAGTATCCTGTCATAAACTTCGTGGAGAAAGCTGTAAATAAAAGCGTTCCTGTGTAGACACACTTAAAAAGAGTTAAGGTGCAGTAGTTTCTACAGCTGTCATTCTTGATGGACGCTGACTGCCATTTGCATCCAACACTTACTAGTATTAACTTCAAAATAAGCATTTGCAAAGCACTATTGCAGAAAATGAGCAAATTTTATTTGTTCATCCACTACCAAGCATGCTGTGCGGCACTAATGGCTGCTAAAAGCTGCAATAAATACTTCGGAATACCTCTTCAACTATGGCGCTTTCCTGAGCCGAGGAGGGATCATTGGCCGGCAGTGACCCAAGAAATTGGTGTATACTCCAGAAGTATTCCCATGTGATGGCTCCTGAACCAGTAGTTCTCCTCAGCCACGATCTGAAAGTTTTATGAAAGGGCGAATGAGACAAGATAATAAAGAAAAGTGCTGTGATGATCAATGTGTCATTTGGTGCACCTCTACCCTACTGCACGTAAAACTGGGCTGGCTGAGCAAGCAATGTTCACTAACTGCGCTGCTGCAGAAGATGCGACAGTCTGCAGCGCAGTGAAAAAGTAAATGCTGCGTTACAAAGGTTGCCTCCAAAGCAACGCTGACAAGGCTGCGAACTTTTTACCGTGACAGACCGCATGCTCTTAAACCGCACGCACGGCAAAGTGACTTACCGGTACGTTTGTCCCAAGTTTTCTATCTTGTTCTGAACTTGGGCGCGTGTCCGGATGTATCTAGCTTCGCAGAGGCCTCGTGCGATCTCTTCGTGCACGCCGCCGTTCCTCTTCTGGCGACGCAAGTCGGCGAGGTGATCCTCCCATAAATGTATTAGCAGCGACGTTTCTCGCTCTCTCCACAACTGCCTAGGCGCCGACGCACTTTTCTCCGTTTCTGGTTGCGATGGCAACGTCATATCACAACAAAATAAAGATAAAAACAAAAGGTCCAGAGAGAAAAAATTAAGGGGGACGCAAAACACCTCGCATCAACTAAACGTGCAATTAAAGATAACGCGTTGGATAGAATCGGCGGGAAATATACGAAAAAAAAAGCCACAAAAATTTTCAAAATTATCACGAACCGAGGACTCCGAGGGCTATATCAAAATGGCTGAGCTTTTCTTTGTGTTTGTTTCTCATGCACCATTGGTTACTGCGACAGAGAGTATATACGAAATTAATGCGCTGTAAAGCAAACCCATACAATTTTTAAATAATTGTACAAGCTAATATTTTGCTGCTTGCATTAAACTTTAGGCGAATAATGTTTGTTCATGATTTTGCACCGTGAATGAATCGTGTACGAAAGTGCGCTTGGCGCCGCTCGAAGCAACGCTAGCAACCTTGGGCACCGCTCGAAGGCCCTCGAAATTTCGATGGAGTTCGGCGCTACTCCGCTGACTCGATAGGCTATTGACTCGATTGCCATTGAAACTGCCCGTGTAGCAGCGCTCGATCGACTATCGGTTCGAGGGCCCTCGAAATGCCCGTGTGACAGGGGTATAAGTTTTTCTGTGCGACGGTGTTTATTGCCCGCCGTTGATCATCCAACGCGGCGATGGTGTATTGCTGCGTACCGCTTTGCAAGTCGCAGTTGGGTAAGACTCAGGGCGTTCCTTTTCATCAATTCCCGAGTGATTCAGAACTGTTTGCAAAGTGGCTCAAAAACATCTCCAGAGAAAATTTCGTCTTCAACGACAAGTCGGCATCGAGTGTGGTTTGCAGCCGGCATTTCCTCGCGAGTGACTACGTTTCATGGTGCCGCATCAGAAAACTTTTGCCTGGTCCTGTGTCAACCGTGTTCGAGGAGTACCCGTGCTACCTGGTGCCCAGTGTGAAAAAGCCTCGCAAGGAGCCCGCAGACAGAACCTGTGTATCTGGTCGAAAGCCGCATAAGCACAAAGCGGAATCGCAAGAAAGCACGGACATTTCCAAGCTGCCAGACGACTATTCTGCTAAGAATCCTAGCATCTCTACTCAGACTATAAATAATGAGGCAAAGCGAGCAAGCGGGTATGTATCCCTGATTGGAAGGCTTCGGAAACAGGTTGCTTACCAACGCTCAAAATGTGGCAAGATACAGCAACAGCTTGACGCCGAAAGAATTGTCGCCTTCTATCGTGGGAACAAAAGGCATGCGTCAGTTAAGAGAATTGTTGGCGATGCCGGAAAGGGGGACAAAAAAGTCACCTTTCTTTTACATCAGATAGACAGCTATGGGCAGAAGCGACCAGCATATCCAGAAGAGGTAATAAGGGAATATGTTGTGTGGTGCTTTCTTTCGCCTAAAGGATATGACCACGCTCGGACGTCTCAGCTGCTTACACTTCCAGCTAAATGCACTCTTCAACGTTACGTGGGGCCCAGCCCAACGTCGTCAGGGATGAGTGCTGCAATGAGGGAAAGGTTGACGTATGAAGCCTCACTGCTGATTACCAAGCAGCATATGGCTACGTTAATAATTAACGAAGCCAGCATCAAGCCAAAATGCGTTTATGACAGAAAATCTGGTGCAGTGTTCGGCTTCCGAGACAAACCTAATAGTGACACGTCTTGCAGTTCAAAGGAAATCTTCGCAAATAGAGTCTTATGCTTTGTGCTTCATGGAATCTCCAGTTCTTACAGAATTCCCTGCTCGTACTACTTTACTAAGCAGCTCAGCAGGAGAGACCTATATGCGTGTACTAAAGAAGTGATAGCCGCAGTCGAGTCATGTGGCTTTTTGGTTGTGCGCATTGTGACGGACAATTATTCTTCTAACACCACGATGTTTAAGCTTATGGGCAATGGCTGCCTGTCGACAGTAGTGAAGCACCCACAGGATCCTCATCGAGTGATTTTCTTAAGCTTCGACCCCTGCCATGTCCTAAAAAACATCCGAAGCCAGTTTCTTGAACGCGAGCTGACAGACAGTTCAGGTGTCATCTGCGGGGAATTTGTACAAAAGCTTTACGAGCTATAGGAGGGGATGACTGTCAAGTTGGCATGCAACCTAACCCGCAAGCACGTCTACCCGACGAATCTAGAAAACATGAATGTGCTGCGGGCTGTGCAAATATTCTCGCCCCAGGTAATAGCAGCAATAGAGCACCTCCAAGAAAACGCAAAAGGAGACCCTGCCTTTTACATTTTTGAGAAAAGCTAGCTCCACAGTCCATTTCATGAAGACAGTCAAACAGTGGTTCGATATTCATGACACGACATATGCTGGAAGCGGTAAAAAGATGCCCATTACAAAAGCAGATGACACTCGCCTGCTGTGGCTAACCAGTGAGTTCACCTCCTATATGGAAGGCATACAACAGACTTCCAAAGCAGAAGGAAAAAGCGTTTTCACCGATGAGACCTTCGAAGCTCTGCTGTTCACTACAAATCCTACTGTACAAACGGTAGAATTCCTCCTGTGGAGAGGTGTCAACTCCATTCTCACCAGGAAACTCAACAGTGACCCCATTGAGGCTCTCTTCGGAAAATTAAGAATGATGTGCGGAGGGAACGACATGTTGGACGCGAGAGCTGTAACGGCGGCACTTGACCACATTGCCAAGACTGAGTCTTCAATTGGCAGCAGAGTAAAGACACAATGCGTCGACGCCGAAGAAATGATTTCCACTCTGCCGCAAGCAGTCTGAAGAAATGAAGCATTGCAAGGAAACTCCTGTCACCTCATCGCCCTCTGTCACATACTCCGGTTTAACTTACGTCGCTGGATACATTCTCAAGTTGATCAGTGACTTTGGATGTGACGCTTGCAATATCCTTCTGCAAACTAGTGAGAGGACTGGTCCTCTCTACTCTTCTACAAGGCCAAGATTCCAGTGGACTGCGCTACCCAAAACCAGAGTTTGTTGCCCTCTTGGACAAGGTCGTATATTTCTTTGAAAAAGTTGTCTTGCACCTGCCACGCACAAATGTTCCGGAAATACTTCAAATCCTCATTCAGCCACAGCTTCAAAACTTGCCTTTGCTCAGTTTTTCAGAAGGAACCGACAACAGCCATGCCCTGAGGTCTGTTTCTTTGATATCTGAAAAATTTCTCAGAATGCTTCTTGTTAGCTACACCAAGAAAGTCACCGACAGGAATGACAAGCCAGCTAATTATGTGCATAAACCATCCAGGAAGCTTTTCAGACTGTGAACTTTTCTTCTTTTTGTTTGGTGCTCTTCTCACTTTCACAGCATTGTTCATGCCATTTTCTTTGATGGGAAGTTGATCACTCATGTACTAAACCGACTGAATCTGCTATAGATGTGCATCAGTCGCGATGCTATAGATATGTAGAGTGTTTCAGCCAACTGATATGTTCTGAACGTAAAACATATCGAAGTTATGGATCGTAGCGACCGAATTGGACACCTTGAATTTAGCTGTGAATAAATTTGTTTTCGTTTCTCTGAATCCGTCCAGCGTCATGAATTCTTGCTAAATCTGCTTTCGTGCAAAACAAAAACGGCAGCGCTTCAGATTTTAGGAGCTATATTTCATACGCTTCGGAATTCTTAGGAATCTGTCATATAAACGCTTCAGGTCGCTTATAATTCTACACACCAGTTAAAACCAGTCAGTAGGCAAACTGATTGCACGGTCTTTGCATAATGAATAGGGGTGAAATAACAGGACCTGACGGTTACCACTCAAGCGGGACAGACTTGGAGCGGGCGCGCGTTCTCCTTCCGCGTGAACGGCGGTCGCAGTGGCGGAGCAGTGGGGCAGTGGCGACCCCACCGCGGTGCGGTGGGAGGTGGAAACAGACCCCATTGCGAAGGCCATAAGAAGAGAAGCGCGCACACCCCTTGAGACTGGCCGTGCCCCGCCTGATGCCTTTCTGTGGCGCGCTGCGTGGAGGCGCGCGCGACGACGTTTGCCCGGCAAGGCGTCGAACCGGCCGACCCCGCCGGTGTGGGCAACGTTGGTGTGGGCTGCGAGCGGCAGTGTGTCCGTTTGGCAACGTTTGCGCTCGTATCCGCAGATGCATAGTGTTTGTGCACCGTGCTTGCAACCACATGAATCATGCCGCGCTGTTTCATGCCAGGTTATAAAAGCGGTTACGATTCTGTGCGATCTGCGGGAGAGAAGAGACTTTTCAGGCCGCCCCGCGACGCTGAACGCCTTCAACTATGGGAACGTGCAGTACCAAGGCTGGACAAAAAACTTTCAAGCTCATGTTCCGTTTGTGATCTTCACTTCCAGGATGACGACATTTTGAAGGTCTTCGAGCACAACATTTCCGGTGAAAAGGTCGCGATACCGCGTGACAAATGGACGCTGAAAGACAACGCTGTGCCTCGAAGTTCCCGAATTGCCCGAAGTATCTTTCTAAACCGACACGGAAACGTAAAGCACCTTCTCGCAGACTCTCTCCGGCAAAAAGCAAACGCCGAAAAGAACAAGGTGAGCGTACGAGTGCAGCATTCAGAGATAGCTACGACGAAACAGAAAACGGCGTGTCGCTCGAGGGTACTGAATCTTTGTTTGACATGCTGGCTCGGTTAGCCAAAGGGGGACAAAAACTTGAAGGTTGGTCCCTTGATGTTGCCGAACAAACGGCTCTATTGTACAAGCTCAGCATAAGAAACAATATTCCCCGCGTAGAAATGTCCGTGGCGCTGTCGGAAAACCTCGATTTCACCGTGTGTGCAAATGGTCTACTCGTGCCACGTAGTGTCTACGCCGGGAAGCAGGGCATTGATTTGAAGTCATTTGACGGCTTGAAGTGTTTGATACAGTATCTGAAAAAGCTGAGGCTGTGCCAGGGATGCCCTGCTAAATAGTACCCCAAAATCAAATCATCAGTGGTGTCAACAAAACAAGGTGAAACGTGGAGGCGCAACACATGCACTATATTGAGCCTTAATGCTACTTGTGCTCAATGCCGGACCTTGGACAAGCTTTTTTTGCAACGGACAAAGCAGCAAAAGGACTGCAAGAAAAAGCAGAGGGCCTGCTTGAAGTCGGTGCGACGCAAAGCAATTCGTGCAACCTCAAGGCGAGAAAAACTGATAAAGAAGAGCTTGTTTTGATGAAGCAGAAGCTTAGAGCAATCTCGGAGGAGACAACTTACAGCACCCTTGGCGTCCTTCCAGCCAGACAGCAGTTAGCCTTCAAGACAGGTTTCATGGCAGCGAAAGCAGTCAAGAAATGGGAGGTGGTATGATGCCGAGTGGCTGATGACATGTCTGCTACTGCACATCTAAAGTCCAAAAGCCTACACTTTAATTGCTGACATGCAGCTGCTACCGCTGCCATCAAAGGCTCGCCTTCACCAAATAATAAAGGGAATTCTATGCAAATATGGTTTCAACCAAGTTACACTGAACAGCATCAAAGGCCATTTCTGTGATAAAAGCCATCTAAGATGGCTAGGAGTATTGCTCCTTGATGAAATAAAGTTAAAGCAGGGTATCTCTTTCAATAAAGCCTCATGCAAGCTGGATGGATTCGTGGACTATGGCGACGTTACAGCACCAAATGCAAATCAACTTGCCGACCACGCATTGGTACTGATGTTCGTGCCTCTGTTTGAAGACTGGGTGCAACCATTTGCGACAAAAGGAGCAGCACCCGGAAAAGTTCTTGCAGAACTCGTAATGAGTGCTATCCTGGAACTTCACAAGAACAATGCGTCAGTCCTGGCTGTGATCGGTGACGGGGCTGGCAACAACTGATCTATGTGGAGCCAGTTTGGAGTGTCAGGCAAAATGGATGCACCTCACCACTTTATTGAGCATCCATGGGAGCCATCGCAAAACATCTACTTCTTATGCGATGTGCCACATATCGTCAAGTGTATCCGAAATCACCTGAGGAAGCACACCTACGCAATGGTAAAGATAAAAGCATGAGCAAATGTTCAGTGCAGTTTAACAGTTAGATTTTGTTTCTTCCAGGCAGGCGACCTTTGCATCAATTTCCGGCATTATGTGACCCTGTATGAAGCAGAGAAAAATAAGCATGTGCGAGTTGTGCCAAAACTGTCCGAAGCACATGATGCCCCTGATAACTTACGCAAAATGAGCGTCAGACTAGCTACACAGGTAGAACTTGTTTTTGTAAAAGCATGCTGCTTTTATTTTCTGTCCTTATATATCCTCCTGAGACCCGGCTATGGAGATTTTGTCCAATATATTGGACAAAAGTTTTTTGCGTCGGCAGAAAATATATCGGCAGAAAATACGGCTGTTCTGTCGGCCACAAAACCGCCTGTCCAAAAAAATAGACATCTAGTGGCGCCACCAGCGGCGCGGTATCAACATTGGCGAAGAGCAGTCCTTGTGGGATGTAGTCAAGATGGCAGCCTTCAGCAGCACAGCGTTTTACTATGGTGGCTGTAAGGGGAAGTGTGACGGGCGGGCGTAGGCGCGCCTTGCTTGGGAGAGCGCGAAACGCGATGAAAACATCGCGGAGCCGCTAGGGGCGCTGCAGTGCGGCTGGTGTGCCACGGCACGCAGACGACGCGCTGCTAAGCCAGGCGCAGCTGTATAGCTTGTTTTCTTTCCCACGTGTGGTGCGTGTTTTGCTCCGTGTGTGATCTCGCGTTTCTCTGGTGCTGGAATTTCGTGCATGAACACAGTGTGTAGTGTACCGAAAAAGGTCAATATGGCATCAAAAGCACGAACGTGCTTTGTACCGGGGTGCAAAAGTGGATATAGATCCTGCCCAGTGAAGGCTTCTCTTTTCCGAGCACCGATTGCTGCAGCGCGACGAGAACTGTGGGCTCGAAATATCAAGAGGGCCGACAAGGAGCTCACTTCAGACTGTGTAGTGTGTGAACGCCACTTTGAGGAGAAGTTTATTGAAAGGACTTTTCGACATGTGATCGGCGGAAAGGTGGTCGACATTCCACGCGATAGGCCCCATCTCAAAGACGACGCTGCTCCCACGGTATTTCCGGACGCTCCCAAGTACTTCACAAAGAAAGCCCCGACCAAACGTAAGGAAAGAAATCTGTGCGAACAAAAAGCACCCTCTTCGAAACGAAGGAAACTGCACGCGGTAGCCGACGCGCAACTGCCAACGCAGCAAGACGCTGATGATTCTATCGTGGCCGTTCCAGATGCACAGGACGACTCTCAGGAAGCAGATCTGCACTATTTTTGCGGAAATCTTAACTTGCCTGACGGCTGCTGGAGCAAGCTTCGCTTGTCGGCGGAGTCAGACACTGTTTACATCGGTGTCTGTGAGCGGGGTGGAGATAATATCGCACACATGCTGCTGCCAAAGTTGATAAAGTTTCGCCGGCAAAGGAACCAGGTGGGACCCGTACTTTGCTCTGTTTTTGTGCGAGGAAAGCTGCACTCGGAGTGCGTTTTCACGTCGTCAGCCGAGGCGCAAGCGGTCGTTGATCACACGCATTCACTGGTAATGTGTACAGGTAGCGGGATGACGCCGGCAAATACAAGGCGATATGTGGCGTTTGGGGCATCCTATTTTGCCACCAGCTGCACTCTGACATGCAAAGGGCAAGGTCCTTGCGTTCCTTGCAAGTATTTGAGAAAGTTGGTACAAAACCAGGTCTCACGAAAAAAGTTGTGTCGAATCCGTACTAACCGCCTAAAAAAGCATGCACATACTCGCCGTCGTTTGCAAACCGTCCAGAAAAAGCTGAGGAACACCACCAGAGAGCTGGAAGAAATGCGGTTAGCGAATAAAAATACGGCTACCGAGATTCTCAATGACCGCATCAAAGCACTGCCCCCAAAGCAACAGCAAGCTGTTATGACCTGCTTCAAAGCAGCGGCAAGAAAATCCACTTGCGGAATGAGATATGAGAAGGACTGGATCCTGGAATGTGTGCTGATGCGCATGAGGAGTCCAAAGCTTTATGAGCACCTGCGCAAGCAGAAAATTCTCATCTTGCCAAGCCGGACATGCCTCCAACGCTACATACAGAATTTCAAAAGTGGCTTCGGGTTCAACGAGAATGTATTCAAGGCCCTTGCTCTAGAAACTGGGGACATGGATATCAACGCTCGACATGGTGGCATTGTCTTTGATGAGATGAAGCTGTCCGAGCACTTTAGCGTCAATACGGCAGGTAAGCGCAGCACTTAACCAGTTGACCGCTAGGAGCTAGTATAAAGTATAACTGGTTTACCATTTGCTTGTGCTGTCATTAGGTCATTGTATACTACATGTCTACATGTTGTAGGTGCAGTTCAAGGATTCGTGGACCTGGGGAAGTTCACGCCGGAAGATGAAATGACAACTCCCGCAGACCATGGGATGGTGATGCTCTTTCAACCGTTTCAAGGTGTGTGACTGTCTATTCCTATTATATTTGCGTTTATCAGTGTGCACCGCAGATGTGTATATGCCCATTTTTGCAGCACACAAAATATGCCTTGAAGACACCTCTCACACCGAAAATACTTAATCAGTCTTCTACAAATGGCAGCAATTTTTGTTTCAAAATATTCGATCTATTGCCTATGTGGCATTTTTCTTTTGCAGGTGACTGGACACAAATTCTGGGTGTCTTTTCCTCGAAAGGCAACATTAAGGCGGAGATGCTGTCCAAGCTTTTACTTGAAGCAATTATACTGACAGAACAGGCCGGCCTTTTCGTTGACTTCGTGACCTGTGACGGAGCAACATGGAATCGCAGTATGTGGAAGTCATTTGGAATCACTGGTGAGGAACTGCAGGAACTACAATTTTCTTAGTGCGATACAGACGCATGCATACGAGATAGATGATCAGCACACCTAGTGCTTTCTCGTTGGATTGATGTCGTAAGCAGTTGGGATGATATGTGCCAGAGCCATAGTAGGCGAGGTGGTGATCAGTACGAATTTGCCTTTCAGCATCCTCTGGCCACATCAAATGCAAGACAACGCATCCTGTGGACGCCACAAGGGAGCTGCACTTCTGCTCTGACTTCCCTCATTTAGTGAAGTGTGTTAGAAATTCATTTGTATCTACAGGCTTCACAACCCCAGACGGCCGTGCATGCATTCAGCACATAGAATGTGCATGGGAAAAAGATAATAATTCTCTAACATTAAAAGCAATGCCACACCTAACTAAGGCGCACATTCGGCCCAACTGTTTTGAAAAAATGAAAGTTAACTTGGCATTCACTTTGTTCAGTGAGGAAGTACTGAAGGGTATGTTCGTCTACAAAGCCCACTTGCAGCGGGAAACCAGTTCAGTGGCACCTACCGAGGAGCTTGTCAGGCGGATGAGCCGCCTTGTATCCACGATGACTTCGAGAACACCTCGTGAGGCACTGAGACCAACATCACAGCGTGTTGCTGACCTTGAGGCTTTCCTTGTTTTTTTGAATGACTGGGAAGCAGCAGCCAAGGGGTGTGGAGGAGGCTTTATCAGCAAAAGCACTGCAGAAGGCCTCCGAGTGACCATCTGCAGCGCATTATCCCTTCTCAATTATGTGACGTCGTTAGGCTTCAAGTACTTGCTAACATCAAGACTGAGCCAGGACAGGTTGGAAAATTTGTTTGGCATCATCCGACAATATTGTGGTACCAATGACCATCCCAGCCCTGGCCAGTTTCTGTTAACTGTAAATTGCCTGAGCTTCTATAACCTTGCGCGTCCACCTAAGTCCGGGAACTGCTCAGGAGAACTGGTTAATGCGCTCCTTGAGACACCAGGGCCTGAGCGTGATTACACTATTGGCATGTGCGAAATTATAGAAGACATGCTTGAAGTTGGCAATATTGATGGCGCTGGCAGCGTGATTAAGTCTTGTCTGAGCAGTGACCACAGCAGCTATGTCGTCGAAGTGAGTGACAGCCGCCTCATATATTACATGGCTGGATATGTGGCGAGGAAATTCAGAAGGAAATATGCTTGTGAACAATGTGCCTCAAGCCTGACAATCAGCAAAGACGTGGCTGAGCAAGATGTCAATAGTTCTTACACTCAGCGCTTTGACAAGGGGGGCCTTTTGTACCCAGGTAGTGAGCTCGCCCGACTTGTTTCTGTGCTAGAGGAAGCCTTTACACTGTTCTTTTCCACGCAACAGCTGTACACTTTCAGCATTCATGATTTCGTGCAATTTTTGAGCAGTGTACACCTTGAGCAAGTTGGTTGTGAGGTGCATTGCAAAGAGCTGACAGCAAAAATTATTCAGTTCTTTGTGATCACGAGGCTGCATTTTTTCACAAAGTCATTAAATAAAGATAAAGCGCTGCAAAGGGAGCGCCAGAAGCACCTGAAGCTCAGAAGAGTTAAATAGGCTGGTGCATCTTTTCCGTGTTTTTTCCAGTTTTTCCTTCAAATAAACTTCACACCTTGTCCTGTTCATTGTTCTGTTGTGTTGAGCTTTCCTTATTTGTTATGATCCACATTTCTTACTCGATTTGAAAACCACGCAACACGCGGTGTTACCCACTTAGTTGTGTGTCGAGAATGCGTAATACTGGTAATACTCCTTACTTCTGTCTGCTGAGAAAGTACACTGTAAATAGCATGTAACGCCTGCGGATATTCCAAACTTCGTAAGTCGAGACAGGAAATATGAATGTACATGCAGAATTTACAAAACACATGGTGTAGCGGACCGAAAGCAAAGGGGGCAAATAAAAGCGTAGCACTATCGTCATCCTCCGCCTTCATCGGCGCAAAATCCGCCGCCGCAAAGCACACCAGCGTCCTGTAGCGCCACCTGTCGTCTTCATCGCTAATCTGAGCAGCCTTTCCCACCCCGGCCGTCACACTACCCCCTACAGCCACCATAGTTTTACGGCAGCGTGCGTACGAGTAAGTATCATTTCGCTATTTTCACGGTGGTTTCGGGTTTCACACGCAGATGTTGTGCTTTAATGTTCCAAGGATGCGCTGTTTGCAAACACAAGGGTAGAACCGCATCGGTTGTTTGTACAGGTGCATGAGATTGTGATGTCCAACATGTTGGACAACAGGACCGAGCCCACATTATTTTGCCCATTCGTTTCTTCTGGCGTGTTTTCATTCTCTTCTCCCTATGCCTGTTTTTGATGTCTCCTTTTTTTCTCATGAAGGCGCTATGATTGCAAATATTACAGGAAATCGACCACGCGTCAGTGATGCAACTGCCGAGCGAGTACTTGAACGAATTGCGGCCGGGCAATCGTCCGACCTGGATCTGTCCGACAGTTATGAGGAAGCTCCAGAAGACGTTGCTGTTTCGTCTCATCCAGAAGATTTTGAACCGGATCACGAAAGCAGTGACGACGAACCAGTGCAGACTGCAGCTGCTCCTCCAAAGAGGGCTGTGCTTTGGAAAATCAGTGACAGGTGAGGCTCACTATGCCAGGTCTAAGACTGGAATGTAGTTAAACTTTGAAACCGGATCTTTCCTTTGCTTCGGTTCATGAAACGCTTTTACGGAGCATGTTAGGGGCTTCGTCTGTGGTTGTAGTTTTTAATATTTTGTGGGGCGATTTTGCTGTATTAGTAAAATAGTACAATTCACTTCCAGATCGCCCCAAGCGTAGATGCCAGACTTCAGTGTCACCTCACACAACGTTGGAGAGCGAGCCTTTTGGAGACCATTCGAGTACTTTCAGCAGTACATTTCGGATGAAGTGTGGGAAATGATAGGAACAGCTATGAACACTGCTCATGTGGCCGAGACAGGAAAAAGCCTTGGCACAACACCCAGCAAGCTGAAAGCATTTTTTGCCATTTCAATCACCATGTCCTGTCTAGGTTACCCTCAGATCAGAATGTACTGGGCAAAGCGAACGAGAGTGCCTTTAGTGGGAAACAACATGACAAGGAAGTGTTATTTCACACTAAGGTTGCGTCTAAAAGTTGTGAATGCCCTCCAGGTAGATGACGATGTTAAAGCGCAGGACAGGCTATGGAGGATACGGCCACTAGTTGTGGAGGTGCTGAAAGGTTGTCATCGTCTTCCCCATGAAGAGCTTGTTAGTATTGATGAGCAAATGATTCCTTTCAGTGGGCGTACCCAACTGAAGCAATTTGTTCCCAGAAAACCCAATCCAGAAGGGTTAAAGAACTTTGTTTTAGCCAGCCCATCCGGCCTCATTCTTGATTTCGAGATATATCAAGGGAAAAAGTCACTTCTGCATCCCGGGAGCTCTGGCATGTGTGCAATTCTAAGTTCAATTAGTCTGCAGAATTTGAATGCAGCTGGT
Source organism: Amblyomma americanum (assembly GCA_030143305.2). Lineage (NCBI taxonomy): Eukaryota > Metazoa > Arthropoda > Arachnida > Ixodida > Ixodidae > Amblyomma > Amblyomma americanum. The sequence continues at coordinate 30,779 of JARKHS020034358.1, read as the reverse complement.
AATTTTCATTATGTAAGTTCAGAAGAAGGACCACAAGGAGAATATGAATTTTCGAATGTTTCATATGCTTCAGGTTGCATAAAAGGAGGAGGGCTAGGGCATCGTCTGCCTCAGTAATGCCAAAGCAGGCATCTGCCACTGTTAGCTAAAAAGACACGGCATCAAGCACTGAAGAAGACACCTCTGAAACGGATCCCGTGAATCAAGAGCCATCCAACCTGGAGGTACTTTGCATGGCTGTTGACGCTGCACAAAAAGACAAGGTAAGCAACCGGGATGGGCATGGAACAATGATGCTGCCATTCTTTATTTTGATGCAAAGCCGTCTCTGTGTACATGTTACATGCAGAGTTTAAGTGTGAAATTTCAGCAGTTTACTGCCTGCTCTCGTTACTGTAAATTAAAGTGTTTAACCTCTAATTTATGTATATGCATCTCACTGCAGTGCAGGTGACATAGCTGTCCAGTTTTATGACTGATACCTGTTTTTCCTTTTCTACGCAGTCTTGCCAAACCGACGACATTGCAAGATGTTCCGGCACATTTTCGGTGTTCCTGTGTTCGGCACGAGGCAATGAGGCGTGCACTTAAGTCAACCACAAAATTGTTTGCGACGTGGAAGTACAGTGCAAGCCTGCAGAGGTTTCCCACCAGTCTGGTAGAGACAGCAGGACAGCTTGCTTCACAGGATACGACAGTGTCCAAGCATGTGCAGCTGCCATGAAGGATTTGTGCGGCGTGTCCCCGACATATATGCCCTCCTGGTTAGCATAATGCCCCGTTCTGCTGAGCGAACTTGTGATGTGCCAATAACCGATAGGCTTGTGCTGTTTTTGATGAAGCTTAAGATTGGGATCGCTTACTCATCTCTTGCAGTGCTTTTCTGCGTGTCCAGGAACACAGTCTCTCGTCATTTTAAGAGTGTTCTTAAAACACTTAGCATTGCCACGCAGAAGTGGATATATCGCCCTCCTGATCATGTCATTAGGCAGACAATGCCAAATTGCTTTAAAGTTCACTACCAGGACTGCTCGATGATAATTGATTGTACAGAAGTCCGTACAGAACAACCGTACACTGTACAGCAACAGCGTGTGCAGTATTCACATTACAAAGAGGATATACTCTGAAATTTCTTGTTGGAATCACGCCATGTGGTGCAGTCTGCTTCTGCTCAAAGGCATACGGAGGCAGGTGTTCAGATTCCTTTATTGCAGTGGATTCTGGGTTTCTAGACCTAGTGCAACCAGGCGATGTTGTGATGGCCGATAAGGGGTTTCCGGGTATAAAGGCAGGCCTTGAAGAGGTACGGGCTGTATTAGTGATGCCCCCATTTTTGCAAGGTCAGGGCCAATTTTCTGAAAGTGAGGTACATGACACGTAGCAAATTGCACAGGTGCGAATTCACGTGGAAAGAATTATCCAGCGTATAAAGATGTTCAACATCCTCAACACACGCATACCCACAGAGCTGATTGCAGTGATGAGCGACGTATTTCATGTCTGCTGCGTCCTGGCAAATCTCCAGCCGCCTATTATAATCTCCGGACAGTGAGGTTTGAAGTGCTGCACCGTCTACAATCAGCAGACCAACGCTATATTCTCATTTCTACACATCTTTTTATTCAAACGAAAGTTTAATCACACTCTCGTGGACTTGACAAGGGTTGGGAGCAGCCACGTAAAGTAAAAGTCCTCCAGTGCTCGCACAGCTGAACATAGGAAGTCATCGTCTTTCTCTACAATGATGGTGATGTTTTGTTGTTCTGAATAAACAAAAAAAACATTCATTGAGATTACACACATACATTAACAGTTGCACCTGTGTGTAATATCGGTGACTTGCAAGGAGCGTCAATTTGCCATTCTTGTACTTAATGCACGGCACAAATGTAACCTCCTGCTCTACATCAATGATGTCACTGTTCCGTCTTGAAAACGGGCACTTTATCTCTAAAAGGCAAACACCCTTTGCCGTTTCAAAGAGCCCGTCAGGGCTTCCGCAAAGCCACGACTGGGCTGTATGGACCACAAGTCCAGTCTGGAAAAAGAAATATTTTTCTGAAGCAAATCAAAATAGAAAAAGTACTTTTCTGAAGCGTATGTCCCACAAGTACACAATTAATACAAATAATGCAAACGCAGACATAAAAGTGCAATGGTCATGTGCAAATATGAAAGCAATGAGGCTACCAAATGTGAAATCACAAATTTTTAAGTCAAGCAGGTTGTACACATGTAGCTTACCTCTAACACATCTGCACAAACTTTCTCCTCAAAGTTCTTGCGTGCCCCTGACTCCATTTTCATGCCTGAAAAGTAACTTTCAGTCAGCCCAACGTGCGATGTTGTGATATTGGAAAACGTACCATATGATGTGGCCTCAGAGCAGAACCCTCGACAATGCAGAATTGTCTTCAAGAGGTCTTGAGGAGGCTTCCTTGTTCTCAGTATCATGTGTGCTTGTGAACAAGTTATTCTAAATCTTCTTTCTCTGTGCCACCTGTTATAAATTTTAACAGGATAATTAGGAGATAAGTTACATTTCAACTCTCCAAGGTGACATATGAACAAGGAGGTGAAGCACCTACCTGTGATTATTAGCCTGCCCCTTTGTCAGTGCACATAGGTGCAGAGCACTTAAGCATTTTATGTTCTTGGCGTAGTACGCTGCCACTTCTGCTGGCATTTCGTCTTCGTACTCCTTTTTTAATTATTATTTTTGGAAACTTTGCTGTTACCATTAAAGAGTGCAGAGCCTTTTTTGGTTCTTGCAAAAGACTCCTGAGTTTTTCTATTTATTCTTCAAGTACTACTTTATCTATGATATCTTGCAAGACTGTCTTGCATGCACTTTCATCATTTTCATTTTGTGCTTTCCAAATTCTAGACATTGGACATTGAATGTCAGGGAAGTGCTTTATCAGAAAAAGCTTGGGTCCAACGGTTTGGGAGGCTCTCCACCACCAACATGTGGGTGCTTGTTAGCTGAAAGAAAATATGCAGGTGCATTAGCTGAAATAAAGCTGGGGCATGCTTTGTGGAAACAGACTGAAAAGCACAAGCATTATTGTCTTCTACCACTGCGTAACAAGCAATAAGTTTCTTAACTAATGCCGAAATGTCGGGCAATACATAATAAAAATAGGTACATTTTACTTCCATTACTTCAGCAGTGAAATGCAATGCTTACCACCAAAAAGTTCTTCAATCGACGCTTTATCGTCCACACGGGCCTTTTTCGCTGCCATGGTCTTCCCCACCTCTGCATCTCAGATGTGCAGGAGATGTCGTCGTGCATGTTGACATGCAGCGCGACAGCCGCGCAGTGTTTGCAAGACCCTGCAGCGCCGTACCTGCAACTGCAAAGTCCAGCTTGCAGTTCGCGGTCATTCTTGTTTATCTGCGGTGAACACAATGTAAATGCAACAGTTGACACAAACTATGATTGCCAAACTAGCCACCCAACAACAAGAGAACGTTCGCACGTGATGCCCGCATATTATGATTAATTACGTTCCCACCGCGCAATACCTTTACAAACCCTCCTAAGAGACTTGAAAACTCCACTATGTAAGGCAATCATATTCCTGAAAAGCGATGTTGTTTATTGGTGCACATGATAATGTCGCTGAAACCAGCCTCACGGAGATTTGAAAAGCGGTTCGCGAATCCACATGCTACGAACGATACAAAACGTGCACCGCCGACAGCGGTGTCCGTATTCAGCAGTGGCTGTTGCCATGTTAAAAATGCCACAACTTTACTCACGTGCAAAGAAACGTCGTAAACTTGTTTCCATTGTTGAGAGCGGCACTTCGCCCGCACGTTCACGCCGTCAACTTCCGTCACAGAGGAAACCTGTCCAGCGTCGTACAACTTCTTCCCGCTCGTCAGAGAGGCGGAATGAAAATATTCTTCTGTACCCTTAATGGGCCTAAACCCCGCTAAAACCACCTGGGACATAGCAGAGGGTCGTGCCGACCGTGGATGCAACACGAAAGCGGACGCTGGCCGTGCACACGAAGGCGAAAAGAGCAAGTGGGCAGCTTGCGCCCTGCCGCCCCCGCCGGCTCAGTAAGGCGGAATCTGCCACGGCGGCGCTGAGCGCGGCGCTGCTCCGTAGCGCCCTCTGACCAGTGTACGGAGCCTATAGTGCTTTTTTGCTGTCATAAAACTTGGTTGTATAGTCAGCAGTCTTCGTACTGAAGTGAGAATAAAAAACATTTCTGTAAGTAATTTATGGTGCTGTGTTTTACATGTTACTGAAAGGGATTGGCAGTTTGAACTTTAATGCCATCGGCTTGAGGACCATGGCGCATTACTCTCATTATTCTTAAAAGTTCTGCTTGAGATTGTTTTGGAAAGAGTAGAAGAAAAATAATTGGGCCTTTTAACCGGTACTAGCCTTAGATACCATGTATTGAAAGGGCATTGTAGAAAATGGGCTGATGGTAGAGATATAACAGAAGCAAGCTTCATGTTCTTCAAGACAGACAAAGGCCAGGGGAGTAGGCATAGATCAATCTGCCTTTTTCACAAGATGTGGCACCCTCTGGAAAGTGGCAAAAATTTGCTAGTGGTTGAGAACAAACGCACGTTGGAGAAGCCGCGATCTGGTTCCACCAGGTGCCAACTGCACCTGAGTGGCAATGGTGTGCTTGACAGCTGTCGCCTATGCCTGTCACTAACATAAACTGTTCGTGCATGATAGGAGCCAGTGGTTCATTTTCAACCAGTGGGAGCTGGAGGAGGACAGGGGCACATGCACAGATCGGCCTTGTGAAAAAGGCAGATTCCATCAGGGAATTTATGCTTCAGCTTTTTGTTCCACCTGTTTGGGTTGCACCTCGTTACTGTGAGACTGTTGTCTATGACTATATTGTGCCCATTTTTTTAATGCAGGTATTCCGATTCTTCCAAGGCAGTGCCTGCTTAGGACCATGCAGTGCAAGCCTCCAGTGCAAGTCTGTTGCATTGTGGACTGCTGGGGTGCCCAAGATACGAGCATCTCGCATTAAGTGGGAGTCTGCATCTATTGTGTTCAAGCTTGCTAATTCTGCATCAGTGCTTTTAATTAAGTCTAGAACTTCTTCTTGCCTAGTCTTTTAGGCAATAAAATCTTTGTTCACAAAAGTTAATGCGATGTGATAGTCTTCTTATTATCAGTCACACATAGAGCAATGGCTCCACTGGTTGTAGAGGTCAAGTCATTAATTTGCCATGTATTGGTTAGTTTTCAGTTACTTTGCATGTCTACATAAGTTGTGACTAAAGCTGTTCTACCTTTGCCAGGAGCCCTTATGACAACACTATTTTTCAGGATAGCGTATTCAAAAGCTCTTATGCAAAATGATTTTAATTGGGATTTTTTACAAGTGCCGATATTGTACAGCCACCCAAATCGTTAACTAGCTAGTGTGATGGCCATTTTTCTGCGCTCCTGCATGTTACAAAACAGTTAACCTGTGAAGAGATTAAGACTAATCAGAGGCTCACCAAGCCCTTGCCTAATCTTGACCTATCCACAAGTTTGATCCATGCAAAGGCGCAGCTACGGCAAGCAAAATAGCCATTGTGCACGTTAGAGATGTGGGTGGCTGTACGCGTGACTAAATTTGTCATATATGCCTGAATGGCCAATATGGTCAGGATCAAACCTTGCTTGGTTGCAAGAATGCACCAAATAATGTATGTATAACAAAAAAACGAATTCTAGGGCAGGGCTTGAAATGTTCTTGCAAGATGTTTTTTAGCCAACTTTTAGCGTCACGTTAGCACAGCTACAGGAAGGCTTCAGGCTTTCCACAGCTAGATAACATCTACAACTAGACGTCTAAAAGACTTGGGCGTGGTCTTGCTGAGAGGTTTATTAGACCTCACCTAGTTCTTTTTGCGTTACATGGGCAGCGCTGACCAGACTGCGCTCGAGGGCGGCAGCTGCCTACCTGAAGACTGCGGAGCCGGCCCCGGTTCCGCAGCGCAAGAAGGAGAAAGGCTAGAGGGACACGAGCCCCCCTCTTCCCCAACAGAGCCCCAGCCCGGCAGTCAGCTCCCAACTCCTAGGCCTCTTCAGGAGACTTCCGCTTCCCTGGAGGAGTCTTCCACCTCCTCGCAGCTACCATCTACTCCTGTGCTCACCGAGTCCCAGGACTTCGGTTCGCCCAGCGCCACGTAGGAGAGCTGTGAGGTCTTGGCACACCAAGCAGGGGACCAACCAGCGGACCCCACCCTGGACCCATCGCCGAGCCGTCCCACATCTGAGGTACCCCCTCCCCCACCAGAGGGGGACACTGAGGAGGGTTGGATTTTGAAGGTACCGCGAGGGCGCCATCGTCGTCCTCGCCGCCCTCCCCTTCCCCCCGAGAAAGTGGACGGCCTTGTGGGGACTGTCATCCTCTTCCGCCCCCAAAACAAGGGCTCCTCGTTCCAGCAACTCTGCAAGTTCCGCATAGCCGCCGAACTCTCCACTACCCCGGGAGTCTCCTCCGTGAGGGTAAACCCCGCACGTAATATTGTAACGGAAAACAGGGAGACAGGTCGCTAACCAGCAGAATACAGCAAGCAGCCAGCCAGCCAGCGCGAGACACTTCAACGTCTTCGAAGACACTTCAGCGCCACCTGAGAACACCAGGTGGCATTACTCCCCCTCCAAAAAAAAAGAAAAACAAAAGCGGGGTTGCAGTATGGGCAGTGGAAAGAGAAAAAAATAAAAACAGCACAAGCACACAAAAATGTACAAGGGAGGTGGGCGAAGGTGTCCCACGCGAAAACTAGCAGAACACTGAGCGTACTATCCATTACCGCGTGAAGTAGGGTTTCATGCGGACAACGTGCACAACCTCAGAGCGGGGTGGACGACGCTGAGGCTGCACAGTCCCGTCAGGAAGAACTTCGTAGGTCACTTCGGTGACGCGGCGCAAAACTCGGTACGGTCCAAAGTAACGGCACATCAGTTTTTCAGACATGCCTGGGCGGCGTACCGGGGTCCACACCCAAACTTGGTCTCCCGGATGGTATTCGACGTGCCGATGACGGAGGTTGTAGCGGCGTGCATCCGTGCCCTGCTGCCGCTGAATGTGAAGACGGGCAAGTTGACGTGCTTCCTCGGCGCGCTGAGCGAACTGCTCGGCGTCTGGCGTGAGTGGGTGGTCATCAGTGCTGCATGGAAGCATTGCATCCAGCATCGTCTGAACATCACGTCCGTAGACCAGACGAAATGGTGTAAATCGGGTCGTCTCCTGGGTGGCCGTATTGTAAGCGTATGTGACGTACGGGAGAATCTCGTCCCAGGTTTTGTGCTGCGAGTCTATGTACATTGCGATCATGTCGGCGATCGTTCTGTTGAGTCTCTCTGTGAGCCCGTTCGTCTGTGGGTGATAGGCAGTAGTTTTGCGATGGTTCGTGTGACTGAGCTCGAACACGTCGCGCATGAGCTGTGCCGTAAACGCCGTACCTCGATCAGTGATTACGTGGGACGGTGCGCCATGACGCAGCACGATTTGTTGCATAAAAAACTGGGCGATCTCAGATGACGTACCGCGCTGCACCGCTTTAGTTTCCGCATACCTTGTTAAATAGTCGGTCGCGACTATGATCCATTTATGACCGGCCGATGACACAGGGAATGGGCCCAGAAGATCGATGCCGACTTGATCAAAAGGCGTCCGAGGGGGTTCAATAGGTTGGAGCAAGCCCGCTGGCTTGAGAGGAGGCGCCTTACGACGTTGGCAATCGCGGCAGCCTCTGACGTAACGCTGGACGGCGTGAGAAAGTTTGGGCCAATAATACGCCTGGCGCACGCGTGCAAGTGTGCGGGCAAAGCCCAAGTGGCCGGAGGTCGGCTCATCGTGACAAGCAAGAAGGATATCGGCGCGGAGATCTGCCGGAACGACGAGGAGGTGCGCTCGGTCAACAGTGCTGGAGTTTTTCTTAAACAAAATGCTGTTCCGGAGACAGAAGGCCGGCAGGTTTCTAGAAAATTGTCGGGGTACGACAGAAGCTCGGCCCTCCAGATAATCAATGATAGGTCGCAGGTCTGGGTCAGCTCGCTGGCGGGTCATTAGGTCTAAGGCGCTGACAACTCCAATAAAACCACTCTCGTCCTCTATGCTATCATCCGCTAACCCGACGGGCGCGCGAGAGAGTGCGTCAGCGTCTTCGTGCGTCTGGCCAGATTTGTGCACAATGGTGTAATCGAATTCTTGGAGGCGGAGGCTCCATCGGGCTAGGCGCCCCGATGGGTCGCGAAGATTTGCAAGCCAGCACAACGAATGGTGGTCGGTAACTACTTTGAACGGGCGGCCGTAGAGGTACGGACGAAATTTCATGGTTGCCCACATAACCGCAAGGCATTCTTTTTCTGTGGTCGAATAGTTTGTTTCAGCGCGAGAAAGCGTGCGGCTTGCATACGCGATGACCCTTTCCACGCCACCTTGGTGTTGGACGAGTACGGCGCCGAGGCCGACGTTGCTCGCGTCGGTGTGGACTTCGGTTTCAGCCTCTTCATCAAAGTGCGCAAGAACAGGGGATGTTAGCAGTCGTCTGCGCAGCTCGACAAAAGCCTCCTGCTGCTCGGCAGCCCACACGAACTGTGTATCATTGCGCCTCCACCAAAATATGTAACGGAAAACAGGGAGACAGGTCGCTAACCAGCAGAATACAGCAAGCAGCCAGCCAGCCAGCGCGAGACACTTCAACGTCTTCGAAGACACTTCAGCGCCACCTGAGAACACCAGGTGGCATTATAGTCGCTGTGGATGTGCTCACCACTCAGGCAATGGAGGCCATTCTGCACACCCGCAGCCTCGTCGGTATACCAGTGCGCCCACGACCTGCCGCGGACAAGGGCACCTCCATGGGATTCGTCCATGGCATTCCTGCTGATGTTGGGGATTCTGACCTCCCTGCAGCCATCGAGGCCTCCGTGCCTATTCTGGGTGTACGTCGAGGCCCGCCCAGCACCATCCAGATCCACTTCGGGGCTCCACAGCCGCCACCTCACGTGGCAATATTCAAGCTTCGCCTGCCTGTCCGCCGGCCCTTCCTCGCCCCATCCAGTGAGGTCGATGCGGCCACCTCGACCATGTCACGGACAGCTGCACCCTAAACCAACGCTGCCGCCGCTGTGGACGCCAACATGGTTGGCATCCCTGTGACGCCCCTGCACCCCGCAGCATTAACTGCGAAGGGGCCCATCCTGCTGACTATCCAGCATGCCTCCGCTGGCAGGAAGAGCGACGGGTGGCAGCAGCCATCAACGCAGCAACAGAACCTGTCTCCCGGAGAGCCATCAGAGCCAACCTCCAGACAGGGGAGAGGTCCTATGCCCAGGCTCTCAAAACCCGGCCAACTCCTGCTGTTCCCCCCTGCCACCCCCACCGGCAGAAGAGCCCGCAGCTCCCCAAAGCTTCTCCGGACCTGCCTATCCTCTGAGCAACATTCCCCCTGCCCAGCTAGGAGGGCAACTCGAGCATCTGACGCGGACCTTGGCCGCTACTCTCCAAGCCATTAATTACGCTGCTCCTCCCCGCGGCGTCCCAGTCGCCACCTAATGTGGCTCAGGGACAGCATCCACAGCCAGTTCATCATGGCTAGATCTCCATCGGTGACTCCTCGTCCAGGGGTTCTCCAGTGGAATTGCCGTGCCCTGCGACCACGCAGAGCGGAACTCATCAGCCGCCTTGATGTCCCTCACCCCCAGATGTCCTGGCTCTTCAAGAGGCCTACCTCTGCCCCGGGGAAATTGGCATTCCTGGCTACGTGCCATACAACAGCAGATCGACATGCCTCCTGACCACGTGCTCGGCTGACCCGTGCCTCGACCGTCAACACCCACCAGGAAGATCCAGAGCTCTTCGTCCGCTCTGCCCCCCTTAGGCAGAAATTAATGTCGACGATGCTATAGTGGCGCCTATGGAGTGCGTCTGCGTCAGTCCGGCTCAGGGGTGTTGACACTGCTGTTGCAAGTATCTATGTGCGCCCCGTAACCCCATGGGACGCCTACTCCTTGCCACATCATCTGGTCAGCCTTATAGGTGGTGACTGCCTGCTCTGCGGTGAGTTCAACGCTGCTCATCCGAAGTGGGGCTCCCGTAGAGCGGATCGCCACGGCCGTGACCTCATCGCTGCCCTTGTTACGTCTCGCCTACAACGCGCGGTATAGCCGGCGCGGATGCAACGGACGCCGCGGCTTCGTTCATCGCGGCCGCAACGCCTCCCGCCAAGCGCGTCCAGGCATGTTTCAGTGCCACGTGTCGTCGTGCGTGCGTGTGTGTGTGTGTGCATGTTTTGCCCACGCTTGTCAAAGCGCGGCAGCCGGGGAGAGGAGCTCCCCAACTGGGAGGCGAGGAGGTCTGACCGGCGCCGGCCTGGCGGACGCGCCCGTCACGTCTGGACATGTCGAAGCGACGCCGTATCGGATGACTCTTCCCAACTCGTTCCCTCTTGCCCTCGACTCCGATGGTATAAAACGCCGCTGCCCCGGACGCCGAGAGAGACTTCGATTCCTTCCTTCGAGTAACGTGGTCGCCCTGACCGGCTGCTCTTGTGAGATGCCAGAATAAACAAGTTGTTCTGTTGCCAGTCGACTCATCCTTTGCCGGGACCTTCGGATGTTTCCAGCTTTGCCGGGACCTTCGGATGTTTCCAGCTGTGCCCCAGGCCGCCAGGCCAACGCTACCCTTGGGGCTTGCAACCCAAATGCAACAACTGGTTGCCAGCGGTGAGATCCCGACAACGGAGGCCAGCAGCGAAGATATGCGTTCAACTGTATGCTGAGCAGCACAACGACCATCCGGGAGCAGTGCAACGAGCCCTGTGTGATGACTGGTTGCCTGCAGCGGAACGACTGCGCTGAATTCTTGGCTGCGAGGTTTGGTGAGTGCGGGACTTTCTTCTTCTGAGTTTTGCCAGGCTTTTGTTAGTGTCAGAAACAGAGCTGGTAATTGTGTTGTCGTTGCTGCCGGGTTAGTTTGCGGCAAGACAATAGTAGGCAGTAGAGAAAGCAGCATTCGGAGCAGCCATGGATTTGAAGTCGTTGCGCAAACCGAAATTGCTGGAGCTTGCAAGAGAGTTGGGTCTGGATGTCTCAGACAAACTCAGAAAACCAGAACTGCTAAGGGCTATTCTTGAGTTGGAGGCTGAGGATGACGAGCTGTCGGAATGCCTTGAGACCATTGAGGAGAGGGAACAAAAAGAAAAAGAGAAAAACGAGCGCGAACGTAAAGAGCAAAAAGAGAAAGACGAGCGCGAACGTAAAGAACAAAAAGAGAAAGAGAAAGAAGAGCGCGACCGTCAACACGCTTTGGAAATGAAGCGTCTCGAGGTAGAGATGGAACGCGCTCGTAATGGAAGTCAGGCACACGGTGCAGGAGAACGGGTATCGTTCAAAATGACTGACCTGATGCGGCCGTTTAAGCTTGGAGAGGACATTGGTTTGTTCCTGGTTAACTTTGAGCGAACGTGCGAGAAGCAGGGGTTCTCTCGGGAAACGTGGCCACAGCGCTTGCTCACTTTGTTACCCGGCGAGGCGGCCGACGTAGTCGCTCGCTTGAAGAGAGAGGAGGCAGAGGATTTCGACCAAGTGAAATCAAGTCTGCTAAAAAAGTACAGGCTGTCAGCGGAGGCGTTCCGTCGGAAGTTTCGGGAAAATGAAAAAGGCAGAAATGAGTCATATACAGAGTTTGCCTACAGGCTTATGTCAAACATGCAGGAGTGGCTCAAAGAAGAGAAAGCGTTTGGTGACCACGAGAAAATTCTGCAGTGTTTCGTGCTGGAACAGTTTTATAGTCGGTTACCTGAGAACGTGCGGTACTGGGTCTTGGATAGGCCAGACGTTAGTACAGTGGCTAAAGCCGCCGAGCTAGCCGAGGAGTTTGTGACGCGTCGGGCTCGCGGAGCTAAGGACGGTCAAAAGGGTGAATTTGGCTCCAAGTCTGAGAGGCCGAAGTTCACACCCATGAGAGCAAGGGGGGACACACGTAGTGCGGATGCGAGTGAAAGCAGTCCGACCGAACGTAAGGAGACGGCGGCAGCCGAAGCCGAACGCAGAAAGCGGTTCGAGAGGAGGCAAGCGCGCGTGTGTTATACGTGCCAGAAGCCGGGTCACTTTTCGGCGCAGTGTCCAGAAACAAAAAGAGAAGTCGTGTGTTTGTCATTATGTAGCACTGACGAGAACATGAAGCTTCTCGAGCCTTACATGCGAGACTTCCTCGTGAACGGGAAAGAGTGCCGAGTGCTTCGTGATTCCGCAGCTACAATGGATGTAGTTCACCCCTCTTACGTAGAACCCGATATGTTCACGGGCGAGCGCGCATGGATCAAGCAAGCCGTGGAAGCTCATAGCGTGTGTCTGCCCGTAGCAAAAGTGCTTATTGAAGGACCTTTCGGAGCAATTGAGACGGAGGCCGCAGTGTCATCTATGCTGCCCCCCAGTACCCGTACCTATTTTCGAACAGGTCCGATCACCTCCTGCGCGAGAAGGGGCTTTTGTTTGGTGAGGCTAGCGTTCAGGCCTTAACCAGACCGAGAGTTCGGGAGCTCGCTGCAAAGGCGGTGGTTGCGGGGCCGACGTTGTCGAACAATGAAAAAGGGTCGGAGGCGCAGCAAGCTGATATTCAGAGCACGTCCGAACTGAATAAAATTGAGCCTGTAGCGCTTAAGGCACCAGGTACTGGAGAGGAAGCGCCCGACACGGGAAAGTTAGAAGAGCTATCTGCAGATTTGCTCATCGCGCCTACGTCCGATGGACTTAATAGGTTGCTAAAAGTCAGCCGGTCGGCTTTGATAGCCGAGCAAAAAAAGGATGGCAGCCTAGAAAACATGCTCTGCAATGTCAAGGAAGGTATCGCCAAGAAAAATGTTCGTTTTGTGGAAAGAGGTGGTGTCTTGTACCGGAAGTATCTAGACCGCAGGGGAGTCGAGTTCGATCAGCTGATCGTGCCTCAGTGCTACCGTCAGGATCTGTTGCGCTTGTCGCATGGCGGTTCGTGGTCCGGTCACCTAGGAGTTAAGAAGACTAAGGACCGTCTCTTGCAAGAGTACTATTGGCCAGGGTGTTTTCGTGACGTAGAACACTTTGTGAGGACATGTGACACCTGTCAGCGGGTTGGCAAACCAGGGGACAAATCGAGGGCGCCGTTGAAGTTGGTACCTATCATTACGGAGCCTTTTAGACGGCTCGTTATTGATACAGTGGGACCTCTGCCGGTAACAGCCACGGGGTACAGACACATTTTGACTGTGATCTGCCCAGCGACAAAGTTCCCTGAAGCAGTGCCGCTTAAAGAACTCAGCTCAGTTGAGATAGTCAATGCACTACTGTCCATATTTGCGCGAGTTGGTTTTCCTGCGGAAATCCAGTCAGATCAGGGCACAGTGTTTACCAGCGCTTTGACGACAGCCTTTCTCGAAAGGTGTGGGGTAAAGCTGTTACACAGCTCAGTGTACCACCCACAGTCGAATTCCGTTGAGAAGCTCCACTCCGTCATGAAGCGCGTGTTGAGAGCATTGTGTTTTGAGCAACAAAGTGATTGGGAGCTGTGTCTGCCTGGGGTGATGTTTGCATTAAGGACCGCGCCGCATGCGGCTACGGGGTTTTCGCCAGCTGAGCTGGTGTACGGTCGCTCGCTGCGGTCTCCGCTTCGCATGCTTCGAGACTCGTGGGAAGGCAGGGGCGACGACCCAGTCGTGGTCGAGTACGTGCTTAGTCTCCTCGAACGCTTAAGAAGGGCACAGGAGTTGTCAGGTGAAGCAATGGCAAAGGCCCAGCAGAGGGCCAAGGTTTATTATGACCGGACAGCCAGGGCCCGTCGTTTTGAGGTGGGCGATGAGGTAATGGTATTGCGCACATCGCTAAAAAACAAACTCGACGTGCAGTGGGAGGGCCCAGCACGGATTGTTCAAAAACTGTCGGATGTTAACTACGTGGTGAGTCTGCCAGGAAAGCGGAAAGCACAGCAAGTTTACCACTGTAATCTGCTCAAACCCTATAGACAACGGGAAGCAGTGGTGTGTATGATGGTAAACGTTCCCGAAGAGCTTCCGGTCGAGCTTCCGGGACTAGGCTCAGTGACGAACAGGGAAGACACTGATCAGGTCATTAGTGACTTACTCAGTAAAGCACCGCTGTCGCCTGAGCAGAAAACCGAACTACACCAACTCTTACAAGAGTTTCAAGGTCAGTTCTCTGAGAGGCCTGGTAGGACTTCTGTCCTTACTCATGATATAGAACTTACCTCGCCAGAGCCAGTACGATCCAAGGCGTACCGGGTGTCACCCCGCCACCGCGATATTATGGAGGCTGAGGTAAAGAAAATGCTACAGCTCGGTGTTATTGAGGCGGGTGAGAGTGATTATACCTCCCCTTTGATTTTAGTTGAGGTACCGGGCAAGGAACCTCGTCCTTGCGTCGACTACCGCAGGCTTAATTCCATTACTAAGGATCAAATTTATCCGATCCCTAACATCGAGGAGCGCCTTGAGAAAGTTAGTAGCGCTCAGTTTATTTCCACCCTAGATCTTGTCAGGGGTTATTGGCAGGTTCCACTTACAGAAGAGGCTAGTAGGTATGCGGCGTTCATTTCACCAATGGGAACATTCCGTCCTAAAGTTTTGAGTTTTGGTTTGAAGAACGCGCCATACTGCTTTTCAAGCCTCATGGACAAAGTGTTGCGGGGACAGGAAGAATTCGCTTTACCGTATTTAGACGACGTAGCGATATTCTCCGCATCCTGGTCTGAGCATATGGCACACTTGCGGGCAGTGCTAACCCGCCTGCGCGAAGCGGGCTTGACAATCAAGGCTCCCAAGTGCCAATTAGCACAGGCCGAGGTTGTCTACCTCGGTCACGTGATTGGACAGGGTCGTCGCCGCCCCTCTGAAATAAAGGTGGCCGCTGTGCGAGACTTCCCGCAACCGCGCACGAAGACCGATATTCGGTCGTTCTTAGGTGTCGCCGGCTACTATCAGAGGTACATCCCCAGGTACTCCGATATCGCGGCTCCCCTGACGGATGCTCTAAGAAAAACAGAGCCCCAAACAGTCGTCTGGAGCGAGACAAAGGAAAGAGCTTTTAGCGCCCTAAAGAGCGCCCTAACAAGCCAGCCTGTGCTACGATCGCCAGACTACACAAAAGGGTTCGTTGTTCAGTGCGATGCTAGTGAGCGAGGCATGGGCGTTGTACTGTGCCAAAGGGACAATGGAGAAGTGGAACACCCCGTCCTGTATGCTAGTCGTAAGCTGACCTGTCGTGAGCAGGCGTACAGCGCCACCGAGAAAGAGTGTGCGTGTCTCGTGTGGGCCGTTCAGAAATTGTCATGCTACCTAGCCGGCTCGAGGTTTATCATTGAGACGGATCACTGCCCTCTCCAATGGCTGCAGACCATCTCTCCCAAAAATGGCCGCCTCCTGCGCTGGAGCCTCGCTTTGCAACAATATTCCTTTGAGGTGCGTTACAAAAAGGGGAGTCTCAACGGTAACGCCGATGGCTTAAGTCGAAGCCCCTAACGTAGGAATCCGCCTCAAAGTTGTTGATTACTGATGTTTTCTTCCTGAGGCAGGATTTTTAACATATTGCTTTTGTTTAGTGTTTCAAAGTGATTATGTGCTTTCTAGTGCAATTTTCCAATTTGTGGACGCGTTCTGAGTGCTGCTTGACTACTGTAAGGAACTAGGCAGTAGTATAAAAGGGGAAAGAGCCTGGCAGAGCTTAGTGAGGGTTGTCTCGTGCTTGCTGACTGAGCGGTTGCGTTTCGGCGTAGTTCTAACGCTTGCTGGGAACGAGCACAAAAATGGCAACTCTCCTGAAGTGACTTTGCAGTGCCCTGTGTGATCCTGAACCTGAGAACGAGGCCTTCTCTGTGCGCTGCGCTCAAGCAACGTCGAGGGACGATCGGTTTCGATTACGAGCATCATCGAGCGACATCCCTCTGGACAGCGGATGCAGTCCCCTGACCATCGGGATCTCCTTCTCCCGGCGGGGCGGTCTGTTACGTCTCGCCTACAACGCGCGGTATAGCCGGCGCGGATGCAACGGACGCCGCGGCTTCGTTCATCGCGGCCGCAACGCCTCCCGCCAAGCGCGTCCAGGCATGTTTCAGTGCCACGTGTCGTCGTGCGTGCGTGTGTGTGTGTGTGCATGTTTTGCCCACGCTTGTCAAAGCGCGGCAGCCGGGGAGAGGAGCTCCCCAACTGGGAGGCGAGGAGGTCTGACCGGCGCCGGCCTGGCGGACGCGCCCGTCACGTCTGGACATGTCGAAGCGACGCCGTATCGGATGACTCTTCCCAACTCGTTCCCTCTTGCCCTCGACTCCGA
Organism: Amblyomma americanum; assembly: GCA_030143305.2. Taxonomy (NCBI): domain Eukaryota; kingdom Metazoa; phylum Arthropoda; class Arachnida; order Ixodida; family Ixodidae; genus Amblyomma; species Amblyomma americanum. Next base: position 14,464 of record JARKHS020034358.1, on the reverse strand, counting down.
TGGTATAAAACGCCGCTGCCCCGGACGCCGAGAGAGACTTCGATTCCTTCCTTCGAGTAACGTGGTCGCCCTGACCGGCTGCTCTTGTGAGATGCCAGAATAAACAAGTTGTTCTGTTGCCAGTCGACTCATCCTTTGCCGGGACCTTCGGATGTTTCCAGCTTTGCCGGGACCTTCGGATGTTTCCAGCTGTGCCCCAGGCCGCCAGGCCAACGCTACCCTTGGGGCTTGCAACCCAAATGCAACACCCTGCGTGGCACTTCTCTCCACGTCCTCAACACTGGCGTTCCCACGTTTGTCCGGAGGGGAGGTGTCCGCACGTGCATTGATCTGAGCATCGTGTCTCAACGGTGCGTCTACGAGTGGTGCCCCTCCCCTGATACATGGGGATCTGACCACTACCCCATCTCTCTCAGTCCCAAGCCTGGAAGAAGGGTGGATGGGCGCATCTACAAAATTGTCCATTGGGACTGCTTCCGGGACCTTCTCGGCAGCCTCCCGCTAAAGGGCGATGTCTTGGCCCATGTGGCAAGGTGCGCGGCAGCAGCCACCATCACATGCGAAGTCCCCCTGTCCAGCCCATTCCTGACCTCAAGTTACTGCACCTAAGGGCCCAACGACGGCAGATAGAGAGAAGGGCCCTCGGCACTGACAGAGCCGAAGACTGGACGGCATACAACCGTCTTGATGCCATCTGAAGACGCGAACACAACAGGCGCCGCAACGAATCCTGGAAAGGCATCTGTGCTTCCCTCATCACTGCCCGTAGCCCAGCCAGGGCTTGGCGGCTCTTCCGCTCCCTCCTGGCTCCTCGGATCCAACTCAAGCCCCACTTGGCCATTGCTGTCTCCCTGGGAATCACCTGCCAAGAGCTAGCAGAACGGCTGGCTGATGCCTTTTTCCCCTCCGGGGACTCCCGGCCTCCAGCCCAGGCTCCTGCTCTACCTGGCCTACTCCAAGGACTTTCACCTCGGGAAGCAGACATAACCTCTACCTGCACTGCACCCTTCACCTACCGGGAGCTCTCTGCAGTACTCAACTGCTCCAGGCGACACACAGCACTAGGCATAGACAGCATCACTTACCAGATGTTACGTAACCTCGGCGAGGACCACCGGACAACAAAAATGAAACATTGCTGTTCCATCTATGCATTTCCTGTTTTCACTGAACAGCACTGAAATACAGCCCGAAAGTCCTAATTGCAAATGAAGGATTATTTTTGGTTTTATGCTTATGAGTGCAAAGCTACTCTTGACATGCCTTTCCATTCACCTATTGCATGGGCAGCTCTGCAGCTTCTAGGATACTGAAAGCCATATTTAACGGCTGTCGGCAGAGAATGGCCCTAGATAAGTGCCCATCAGTGGATAGTGGAGCGAGAATATTTGCTGTGGGAGAGATTTCATCATGCCTTTCAATGACTAATAGGCACAAGGCACGATATACTTGAAAATAGGGGGGGACAAGTTATGTCGACAGCATGTTACATGCAACTTTCACCTGCCTTAAGTCATTAATTTCTATACTGAAAGGCCTCCTATAACCCTGTCACATGGGCACTTCTAAGGTCTTGGAAATTAAGGTCCTTTGCCGCAAAGGTGCGTGATGCGCATCTACATGGCAAAGCGTCGAGACCTTTGCGAAAAAGGTCCATAGCCGCAAAGGCGGCCGTCAGCGGCCTTAAAGTTGCTTAAAGGAGCAACCCAGACGGCAGTGCCAGCTAACGAGCTCAAAGAATAAAAAATTGACGCAATTTTAAGTTTTGAAAATTAAAAAATATATATTTTATCCTATTTAATGGTTAATTTTGCGTTACAGTGCACTTAACCGTAGAGGAGGCTATGACTTAAGACATCTACACTGCTAAGAAAGGACTTGAACGCATTTCAGCAGCCGTATTGACATATATATACTTGCGCTTCTCGCTTTGCTGTTTCTTCTTCGTTTGCTTTTTGTTGTGTGCGCATTTTTTGTTTGCTTGTTTTCTGTTTGCCCGCTCATATATAGTTGAACTCCTTTATATATTTATAGTGATTTGTTTTTAACCTTATTTAATTTTAATTTTGCAGACAATTTTAATGGAGCCAGGAAGTATTGAGGCCTCTCAGTGCAGAGCAAAAAAAACATCGAGAGGACCGCGCGCCCACTTGCTGGAGTGCTAAACTTGGGCTCTTATCTGTCTCTGGGAAGACCACCTCTCAGAACTGCGCGGTGAGAGACGGAACGGGCCCGAGGCCATTCAAATTCACTGGCCGAACAAGGCATCGTAAAGACAAAGGAGCAGGTGCACTCCAAAATAGAAAACTTGACAACAGAATATCGGTGAGTAGTGAACATAGCCAAGAGCTACTTTTATATACACCGCGGCATTATATTAGATCGCTAAGTGTTGCGAAGTTTTGTGCTATGATAACTGCGCGGCAGCTTTCAAAACATGCGACAGGTGAGGCATAGTTTTGACTCACATTATGTGAGAGGGGCTGCTGCATTGGGTTGGTGGCAGCTTCTGGCTTTTCACACAACGCACAGTGTGCGAAAATGCGTACTTGCCTTGTTTATTCAATAGCAGCAGTTAAAATGAGATGCTCTTTTGACTACCCGAGTGTTGGGAACGTAATGCTCATGGGACTCTGTTTGCAGGAGGTGGTCACGAAAGCACACTAGCCAAGGTGCCCTACCCTGGACATTCTACTGGGAGCTGCACAGACTTTTGGGAAGCCTGCCAGTAAATGACCGGTGTGACAGAGATGAAGACCGAAAAACTTTCCTTCTCTTGGGTGTTAAGAGACTTTCACTCGTGTTTGGTGCAGTTAAAAGAAGGAATATATAGTTGCCCGTTCCCTTCACGACAAGAAGACGATGAGGAATGGTGTCTTAGCTCTCTGGTGGAACAAAGTAGCTGCCAACCTGTCAGTACAGTCGAAGAGGTAATTTTCTTGGAAGAATATGAATCTCCATCTGCAAGTACGACTTCCAAACCTTTGAAATCTGAACAAATATAAATGCCAGGCTAATAAGTAGAAAACTGCTAGTGGGAAAATTCAGTGCCCTTTATTCAAGCCAGAACTCCCACTAGATTTTCAGACTGCTCAATGGGGATGGAATTGCATTGGTTCGAGTCTGAAGCTACACTGCACAACAAACCAGTGTTCATAAGTTGGTCATCGAAGGCTTTGTATAGTTTATTTTGGATGATAACGCCTTTACATATGTTATGACATGAAGGTGAATCAAACATATGAATGCAAAATTGGTAAATCAGCCGCCTTGATGTCCCTCACCCCTCACCCCCAGATGTCCTGGCTCTTCAAGAGGCCTACCTCTGCCCCGGGGAAATTGGCATTCCTGGCTACGTGCCATACAACAGCAGATCGACATGCCTCCTGACCACGTGCTCGGCTGACCCCTGCCTCGACCGTCAACACCCACCAGGAAGATCCAGAGCTCTTCGTCCGCTCTGCCCCCCCCCCCCAGGCAGAAATTAATGTCGACGATGCTATAGTGGCGCCTATGGAGTGCGTCTGCGTCAGTCCGGCTCAGGGGTGTTGACACTGCTGTTGCAAGTATCTATGTGCGCCCCGTAACCCCATGGGACGCCTACTCCTTGCCACATCATCTGGTCAGCCTTATAGGTGGTGACTGCCTGCTCTGCGGTGAGTTCAACGCTGCTCATCCGAAGTGGGGCTCCCGTAGAACGGATCGCCACGGCCGTGACCTCATCGCTGCCCTGCGTGGCACTTCTCTCCACGTCCTCAACACTGGCGTTCCCACGTTTGTCCGGAGGGGAGGTGTCCGCACGTGCATTGATCTGAGCATCGTGTCTCAACGGTGCGTCTACGAGTGGTGCCCCTCCCCTGATACATGGGGATCTGACCACTACCCCATCTCTCTCAGTCCCAAGCCTGGAAGAAGGGTGGATGGGCGCATCTACAAAATTGTCCATTGGGACCGCTTCCGGGACCTTCTCGGCAGCCTCCCGCTCCAGGGCGATGTCTTGGCCCATGTGGCAAGGTGCGCGGCAGCAGCCACCATCACATGCGAAGTCCCCCTGTCCAGCCCATTCCTGACCTCAAGTTACTGCACCTAAGGGCCCAACGACGGCAGATAGAGAGAAGGGCCCTCGGCACTGACAGAGCCGAAGACTGGACGGCATACAACCGTCTTGATGCCATCTGAAGACGCGAACACAACAGGCGCCGCAACGAATCCTGGAAAGGCATCTGTGCTTCCCTCATCACTGCCCGTAGCCCAGCCAGGGCTTGGCGGCTCTTCCGCTCCCTCCTGGCTCCTCGGATCCAACTCAAGCCCCACTTGGCCATTGCTGTCTCCCTGGGAATCACCTGCCAAGAGCTAGCAGAACGGCTGGCTGATGCCTTTTTCCCCTCCGGGGACTCCCGGCCTCCAGCCCAGGCTCCTGCTCTACCTGGCCTACTCCAAGGACTTTCACCTCGGGAAGCAGACATAACCTCTACCTGCACTGCACCCTTCACCTACCGGGAGCTCTCTGCAGTACTCAACCGCTCCAGGCGACACACAGCACTAGGCATAGACAGCATCACTTACCAGATGTTACGTAACCTCGGCGAGGACCACCGGGCAACAAAAATGAAACATTGCTGTTCCATCTATGCATTTCCTGTTTTCACTGAACAGCACTGAAATACAGTCCGAAAGTCCTAATTGCAAATGAAGGATTATTTTTGGTTTTATGCTTATGAGTGCAAAGCTACTCTTGACATGCCTTTCCATTCACCTATTGCATGGGCAGCTCTGCAGCTTCTAGAATACTGAAAGCCATATTTAACGGCTGTCGGCAGAGAATGGCCCTAGATAAGTGCCCATCAGTGGATAGTGGAGCGAGAATATTTGCTGTGGGAGAGATTTCATCATGCCTTTCAATGACTAATAGGCACAAGGCACGATATACTTGAAAATAGGGGGGGACAAGTTATGTCGACAGCATGTTACATGCAACTTTCACCTGCCTTAAGTCATTAATTTCTATACTGAAAGGCCTCCTATAACCCTGTCACATGGGCACTTCTAAGGCCTTGGAAATTAAGGTCCTTTGCCGCAAAGGTGCGTGATGCGCATCTACATGGCAAAGCGTCGAGACCTTTGCGAAAAAGGTCCATAGCCGCAAAGGCGGCCGTCAGCGGCCTTAAAGTTGCTTAAAGGAGCAACCCAGACGGCAGTGCCAGCTAACGAGCTCAAAGAATAAAAAATTGACGCAATTTTAAGTTTTGAAAATTAAAAAATATATATTTTATCCTATTTAATGGTTAATTTTGCGTTACAGTGCACTTAACCGTAGAGGAGGCTATGACTTAAGACATCTACACTGCTAAGAAAGGACTTGAACGCATTTCAGCAGCCGTATTGACATATATATGCTTGCGCTTCTCGCTTTGCTGTTTCTTCTTCGTTTGCTTTTTGTTGTGTGTGCATTTTTTGTTTGCTTGTTTTCTGTTTGCCCGCTCATATATAGTTGAACTCCTTTATATATTTATAGCGATTTGTTTTTAACCTTATTTAATTTTAATTTTGCAGACAATTTTAATGGAGGCAGGAAGTATTGAGGCCTCTCAGTGCAGAGCAAAAAAAACATCGAGAGGACCGCGCGCCCACTTGCTGGAGTGCTAAACTTGGGCTCTTATCTGTCTCTGGGAAGACCACCTCTCAGAACTGCGCGGTGAGAGACGGAACGGGCCCGAGGCCATTCAAATTCACTGGCCGAACAAGGCATCGTAAAGACAAAGGAGCAGGTGCACTCCAAAATAGAAAACTTGACAACAGAATATCGGTGAGTAGTGAACATAGCCAAGAGCTACTTTTATATACACCGCGGCATTATATTAGATCGCTAAGTGTTGCGAAGTTTTGTGCTATGATAACTGCGCGGCAGCTTTCAAAACATGCGACAGGTGAGGCATAGTTTTGACTCACATTATGTGAGAGGGGCTGCTGCATTGGGTTGGTGGCAGCTTCTGGCTTTTCACACAACGCGCAGTGTGCGAAAATGCGTACTTGCCTTGTTTATTCAATAGCAGCAGTTAAAATGAGATGCTCTTTTGACTACCCGAGTGTTGGGAACGTAATGCTCATGGGACTCTGTTTGCAGGAGGTGGTCACGAAAGCACACTAGCCAAGGTGCCCTACCCTGGACATTCTACTGGGAGCTGCACAGACTTTTGGGAAGCCTGCCAGTAAATGACCGGTGTGACAGAGATGAAGACCGAAAAACTTTCCTTCTCTTGGGTGTTAAGAGACTTTCACTCATGTTTGGTGCAGTTAAAAGAAGGAATATATAGTTGCCCGTTCCCTTCACGAGAAGAAGACGATGAGGAATGGTGTCTTAGCTCTCTGGTGGAACAAAGTAGCTGCCAACCTGTCAGTACAGTCGAAGAGGTAATTTTCTTGGAAGAATATGAATCTCCATCTGCAAGTACGACTTCCAAACCTTTGAAATCTGAACAAATATAAATGCCAGGCTAATAAGTAGAAAACTGCTAGTGGGAAAATTCAGTGCCCTTTATTCAAGCCAGAACTCCCACTAGATTTTCAGACTGCTCAATGGGGATGGAATTGCATTGGTTGGAGTCTGAAGCTACACTGCACAACAAACCAGTGTTCATAAGTTGGTCATCGAAGGCTTTGTATAGTTTATTTTGGATGATAACGCCTTTACATATGTTATGACATGAAGGTGAATCAAACATATGAATGCAAAATTGGTAAATCAGCCGCCTTGATGTCCCTCACCCCTCACCCCCAGATGTCCTGGCTCTTCAAGAGGCCTACCTCTGCCCCGGGGAAATTGGCATTCCTGGCTACGTGCCATACAACAGCAGATCGACATGCCTCCTGACCACGTGCTCGGCTGACCCCTGCCTCGACCGTCAACACCCACCAGGAAGATCCAGAGCTCTTCGTCCGCTCTGCCCCCCCCCCCAGGCAGAAATTAATGTCGACGATGCTATAGTGGCGCCTATGGAGTGCGTCTGCGTCAGTCCAGCTCAGGGGTGTTGACACTGCTGTTGCAAGTATCTATGTGCGCCCCGTAACCCCATGGGACGCCTACTCCTTGCCACATCATCTGGTCAGCCTTATAGGTGGTGACTGCCTGCTCTGCGGTGAGTTCAACGCTGCTCATCCGAAGTGGGGCTCCCGTAGAGCGGATCGCCACGGCCGTGACCTCATCGCTGCCCTGCGTGGCACTTCTCTCCACGTCCTCAACACTGGCGTTCCCACGTTTGTCCGGAGGGGAGGTGTCCGCACGTGCATTGATCTGAGCATCGTGTCTCAACGGTGCGTCTACGAGTGGTGCCCCTCCCCTGATACATGGGGATCTGACCACTACCCCATCTCTCTCAGTCCCAAGCCTGGAAGAAGGGTGGATGGGCGCATCTACAAAATTGTCCATTGGGACCGCTTCCGGGACCTTCTCGGCAGCCTCCCGCTCCAGGGCGATGTCTTGGCCCATGTGGCAAGGTGCGCGGCAGCAGCCACCATCACATGCGAAGTCCCCCTGTCCAGCCCATTCCTGACCTCAAGTTACTGCACCTAAGGGCCCAACGACGGCAGATAGAGAGAAGGGCCCTCGGCACTGACAGAGCCGAAGACTGGACGGCATACAACCATCTTGATGCCATCTGAAGACGCGAACACAACAGGCGCCGCAACGAATCCTGGAAAGGCATCTGTGCCTCCCTCATCACTGCCCGTAGCCCAGCCAGGGCTTGGCGGCTCTTCCGCTCCCTCCTGGCTCCTCGGATCCAACTCAAGCCCCACTTGGCCATTGCTGTCTCCCTGGGAATCACCTGCCAAGAGCTAGCAGAACGGCTGGCTGATGCCTTTTTCCCCTCCGGGGACTCCCGGCCTCCAGCCCAGGCTCCTGCTCTACCTGGCCTACTCCAAGGACTTTCACCTCGGGAAGCAGACATAACCTCTACCTGCACTGCACCCTTCACCTACCGGGAGCTCTCTGCAGTACTCAACCGCTCCAGGCGACACACAGCACTAGGCATAGACAGCATCACTTACCAGATGTTACGTAACCTCGGCGAGGACCACCGGGCAACAAAAATGAAACATTGCTGTTCCATCTATGCATTTCCTGTTTTCACTGAACAGCACTGAAATACAGTCCGAAAGTCCTAATTGCAAATGAAGGATTATTTTTGGTTTTATGCTTGAGTGCAAAGCTACTCTTGACATGTCTTTCCATTCACCTATTGCATGGGCAGCTCTGCAGCTTCTAGAATACTGAAAGCCATATTTAACGGCTGTCGGCAGAGAATTGCCCTAGATAAGTGCCCATCAGTGGATACTGGAGCGAGAATATTTGCTGTGGGAGAGATTTCATCATGCCTTTCAATGACTAATAGGCACAAGGCACGATATACTTGAAAATAGGGGGGGGACAAGTTATGTCGACAGCATGTTACATGCAACTTTCACCTGCCTTAAGTCATTAATTTCTATACTGAAAGGCCTCCTATAACCCTGTCACATGGGCACTTCTAAGGCCTTGGAAATTAAGGTCCTTTTCCGCAAAGGTGCGTGATGCGCATCTACATGGCAAAGCGTCGAGACCTTTGCGAAAAAGGTCCATAGCCGCAAAGGCGGCCGTCAGCGACCTTAAAGTTGCTTAAAGGAGCAACCCAGACGGTAGTGCCAGCTAACGAGCTCAAAGAATAAAAAATTGACGCAATTTTAAGTTTTGAAAATTAAAAAATATATATTTTATCCTATTTAATGGTTAATTTTGCGTTACAGTGCACTTAACCGTAGAGGAGGCTATGACTTAAGACATCTACACTGCTAAGAAAGGACTTGAACGCATTTCAGCAGCCGTATTGACATATATATGCTTGCGCTTCTCGCTTTGCTGTTTCTTCTTCGTTTGCTTTTTGTTGTGTGCGCATTTTTTGTTTGCTTGTTTTCTGTTTGCCCGCTCATATATAGTTGAACTCCTTTATATATTTATAGTGATTTGTTTTTAACCTTATTTAAATTTAATTTTGCAGACAATTTTAATGGAGGCAGGAAGTATTGAGGCCTCTCAGTGCAGAGCAAAAAAAACATCGAGAGGACCGCGCGCCCACTTGCTGGAGTGCTAAACTTGGGCTCTTATCTGTCTCTGGGAAGACCACCTCTCAGAACTGCGCGGTGAGAGACGGAACGGGCCCGAGGCCATTCAAATTCACTGGCCGAACAAGGCATCGTAAAGACAAAGGAGCAGGTGCACTCCAAAATAGAAAACTTGACAACAGAATATCGGTGAGTAGTGAACATAGCCAAGAGCTACTTTTATATATACCGCGGCATTATATTAGATCGCTAAGTGTTGCGAAGTTTTGTGCTATGATAACTGCGCGGCAGCTTTCAAAACATGCGACAGGTGAGGCATAGTTTTGACTCACATTATGTGAGAGGGGCTGCTGCATTGGGTTGGTGGCAGCTTCTGGCTTTTCACACAACGCGCAGTGTGCGAAAATGCGTACTTGCCTTGTTTATTCAATAGCAGCAGTTAAAATGAGATGCTCTTTTGACTACCCGAGTGTTGGGAACGTAATGCTCATGGGACTCTGTTTGCAGGAGGTGGTCACGAAAGCACACTAGCCAAGGTGCCCTACCCTGGACATTCTACTGGGAGCTGCACAGACTTTTGGGAAGCCTGCCAGTAAATGACCGGTGTGACAGAGATGAAGACCGAAAAACTTTCCTTCTCTTGGGTGTTAAGAGACTTTCACTCGTGTTTGGTGCAGTTCAAAGAAGGAATATATAGTTGCCCGTTCCCTTCACGACAAGAAGACGATGAGGAATGGTGTCTTAGCTCTCTGGTGGAAGAAAGTAGCTGCCAACCTGTCAGTACAGTCGAAGAGGTAATTTTCTTGGAAGAATATGAATCTCCATCTGCAAGTACGACTTCCAAACCTTTGAAATCTGAACAAATATAAATGCCAGGCTAATAAGTAGAAAACTGCTAGTGGGAAAATTCAGTGCCCTTTATTCAAGCCAGAACTCCCACTAGATTTTCAGACTGCTCAATGGGGATGGAATTGCATTGGTTGGAGTCTGAAGCTACACTGCACAACAAACCAGTGTTCATAAGTTGGTCATCGAAGGCTTTGTATAGTTTATTTTGGATGATAACGCCTTTACATATGTTATGACATGAAGGTGAATCAAACATATGAATGCAAAATTGGTAAATCAGCCGCCTTGATGTCCCTCACCCCTCACCCCCAGATGTCCTGGCTCTTCAAGAGGCCTACCTCTGCCCCGGGGAAATTGGCATTCCTGGCTACGTGCCATACAACAGCAGATCGACATGCCTCCTGACCACGTGCTCGGCTGACCCCTGCCTCGACCGTCAACACCCACCAGGAAGATCCAGAGCTCTTCGTCCGCTCTGCCCCCCCCCAGGCAGAAATTAATGTCGACGATGCTATAGTGGCGCCTATGGAGTGCGTCTGCGTCAGTCCAGCTCAGGGGTGTTGACACTGCTGTTGCAAGTATCTATGTGCGCCCCGTAACCCCATGGGACGCCTACTCCTTGCCACATCATCTGGTCAGCCTTATAGGTGGTGACTGCCTGCTCTGCGGTGAGTTCAACGCTGCTCATCCGAAGTGGGGCGCCCGTAGAGCGGATCGCCACGGCCGTGACCTCATCGCTGCCCTGCGTGGCACTTCTCTCCACGTCCTCAACACTGGCGTTCCCACGTTTGTCCGGAGGGGAGGTGTCCGCACGTGCATTGATCTGAGCATCGTGTCTCAACGGTGCGTCTACGAGTGGTGCCCCTCCCCTGATACATGGGGATCTGACCACTACCCCATCTCTCTCAGTCCCAAGCCTGGAAGAAGGGTGGATGGGCGCATCTACAAAATTGTCCATTGGGACCGCTTCCGGGACCTTCTCGGCAGCCTCCCGCTCCAGGGCGATGTCTTGGCCCATGTGGCAAGGTGCGCGGCAGCAGCCACCATCACATGCGAAGTCCCCCTGTCCAGCCCATTCCTGACCTCAAGTTACTGCACCTAAGGGCCCAACGACGGCAGATAGAGAGAAGGGCCCTCGGCACTGACAGAGCCGAAGACTGGACGGCATACAATCATCTTGATGCCATCTGAAGACGCGAACACAACAGGCGCCGCAACGAATCCTGGAAAGGCATCTGTGCCTCCCTCATCACTGCCCGTAGCCCAGCCAGGGCTTGGCGGCTCTTCCGCTCCCTCCTGGCTCCTCGGATCCAACTCAAGCCCCACTTGGCCATTGCTGTCTCCCTGGGAATCACCTGCCAAGAGCTAGCAGAACGGCTGGCTGATGCCTTTTTCCCCTCCGGGGACTCCCGGCCTCCAGCCCAGGCTCCTGCTCTACCTGGCCTACTCCAAGGACTTTCACCTCGGGAAGCAGACATAACCTCTACCTGCACTGCACCCTTCACCTACCGGGAGCTCTCTGCAGTACTCAACCGCTCCAGGCGACACACAGCACTAGGCATAGACAGCATCACTTACCAGATGTTACGTAACCTCGGCGAGGACCACCGGGCAACAAAAATGAAACATTGCTGTTCCATCTATGCATTTCCTGTTTTCACTGAACAGCACTGAAATACAGTCCGAAAGTCCTAATTGCAAATGAAGGATTATTTTTGGTTTTATGCTTATGAGTGCAAAGCTACTCTTGACATGTCTTTCCATTCACCTATTGCATGGGCAGCTCTGCAGCTTCTAGAATACTGAAAGCCATATTTAACGGCTGTCGGCAGAGAATGGCCCTAGATAAGTGCCCATCAGTGGATACTGGAGCGAGAATATTTGCTGTGGGAGAGATTTCATCATGCCTTTCAATGACTAATAGGCACAAGGCACGATATACTTGAAAATAGGGGGGGGACAAGTTATGTCGACAGCATGTTACATGCAACTTTCACCTGCCTTAAGTCATTAATTTCTATACTGAAAGGCCTCCTATAACCCTGTCACATGGGCACTTCTAAGGCCTTGGAAATTAAGGTCCTTTTCCGCGCAAAGGTGCGTGATGCGCATCTACATGGCAAAGCGTCGAGACCTTTGCGAAAAAGGTCCATAGCCGCAAAGGCGGCCGTCAGCGACCTTAAAGTTGCTTAAAGGAGCAACCCAGACGGTAGTGCCAGCTAACGAGCTCAAAGAATAAAAAATTGACGCAATTTTAAGTTTTGAAAATTAAAAAATATATATTTTATCCTATTTAATGGTTAATTTTGCGTTACAGTGCACTTAACCGTAGAGGAGGCTATGACTTAAGACATCTACACTGCTAAGAAAGGACTTGAACGCATTTCAGCAGCCGTATTGACATATATATGCTTGCGCTTCTCGCTTTGCTGTTTCTTCTTCGTTTGCTTTTTGTTGTGTGCGCATTTTTTGTTTGCTTGTTTTCTGTTTGCCCGCTCATATATAGTTGAACTCCTTTATATATTTATAGTGATTTGTTTTTAACCTTATTTAATTTTAATTTTGCAGACAATTTTAATGGAGGCAGGAAGTATTGAGGCCTCTCAGTGCAGAGCAAAAAAAACATCGAGAGGACCGCGCGCCCACTTGCTGGAGTGCTAAACTTGGGCTCTTATCTGTCTCTGGGAAGACCACCTCTCAGAACTGCGCGGTGAGAGACGGAACGGGCCCGAGGCCATTCAAATTCACTGGCCGAACAAGGCATCGTAAAGACAAAGGAGCAGGTGCACTCCAAAATAGAAAACTTGACAACAGAATATCGGTGAGTAGTGAACATAGCCAAGAGCTACTTTTATATATACCGCGGCATTATATTCGATCGCTAAGTGTTGCGAAGTTTTGTGCTATGATAACTGCGCGGCAGCTTTCAAAACATGCGACAGGTGAGGCATAGTTTTGACTCACATTATGTGAGAGGGGCTGCTGCATTGGGTTGGTGGCAGCTTCTGGCTTTTCACACAACGCGCAGTGTGCGAAAATGCGTACTTGCCTTGTTTATTCAATAGCAGCAGTTAAAATGAGATGCTCTTTTGACTACCCGAGTGTTGGGAACGTAATGCTCATGGGACTCTGTTTGCAGGAGGTGGTCACGAAAGCACACTAGCCAAGGTGCCCTACCCTGGACATTCTACTGGGAGCTGCACAGACTTTTGGGAAGCCTGCCAGTAAATGACCGGTGTGACAGAGATGAAGACCGAAAAACTTTCCTTCTCTTGGGTGTTAAGAGACTTTCACTCGTGTTTGGTGCAGTTAAAAGAAGGAATATATAGTTGCCCGTTCCCTTCACGACAAGAAGACGATGAGGAATGGTGTCTTAGCTCTCTGGTGGAACAAAGTAGCTGCCAACCTGTCAGTACAGTCGAAGAGGTAATTTTCTTGGAAGAATATGAATCTCCATCTGCAAGTACGACTTCCAAACCTTTGAAATCTGAACAAATATAAATGCCAGGCTAATAAGTAGAAAACTGCTAGTGGGAAAATTCAGTGCCCTTTATTCAAGCCAGAACTCCCACTAGATTTTCAGACTGCTCAATGGGGATGGAATTGCATTGGTTCGAGTCTGAAGCTACACTGCACAACAAACCAGTGTTCATAAGTTGGTCATCGAAGGCTTTGTATAGTTTATTTTGGATGATAACGCCTTTACATATGTTATGACATGAAGGTGAATCAAACATATGAATGCAAAATTGGTAAATCAGCCGCCTTGATGTCCCTCACCCCTCACCCCCAGATGTCCTGGCTCTTCAAGAGGCCTACCTCTGCCCCGGGGAAATTGGCATTCCTGGCTACGTGCCATACAACAGCAGATCGACATGCCTCCTGACCACGTGCTCGGCTGACCCCTGCCTCGACCGTCAACACCCACCAGGAAGATCCAGAGCTCTTCGTCCGCTCTGCCCCCCCCCAGGCAGAAATTAATGTCGACGATGCTATAGTGGCGCCTATGGAGTGCGTCTGCGTCAGTCCAGCTCAGGGGTGTTGACACTGCTGTTGCAAGTATCTATGTGCGCCCCGTAACCCCATGGGACGCCTACTCCTTGCCACATCATCTGGTCAGCCTTATAGGTGGTGACTGCCTGCTCTGCGGTGAGTTCAACGCTGCTCATCCGAAGTGGGGCGCCCGTAGAGCGGATCGCCACGGCCGTGACCTCATCGCTGCCCTGCGTGGCACTTCTCTCCACGTCCTCAACACTGGCGTTCCCACGTTTGTCCGGAGGGGAGGTGTCCGCACGTGCATTGATCTGAGCATCGTGTCTCAACGGTGCGTCTACGAGTGGTGCCCCTCCCCTGATACATGGGGATCTGACCACTACCCCATCTCTCTCAGTCCCAAGCCTGGAAGAAGGGTGGATGGGCGCATCTACAAAATTGTCCATTGGGACCGCTTCCGGGACCTTCTCGGCAGCCTCCCGCTCCAGGGCGATGTCTTGGCCCATGTGGCAAGGTGCGCGGCAGC
>JARKHS020034357.1:0-89446 GCA_030143305.2 Amblyomma americanum | reverse complement strand
CCGCCAATTACACCCCTGCCCATTCACCGATTTCCAACAGGCGGCCATTACGTTGGGGTATACGTGTGCGGCGGGCACAAAATGCACTTCTCCGTATAACGACCGGAAGTGGCTTCTTCTATATACGGGAGCCACGCACACACACACCACAACCCAGACGTCGTGGTGTAAGCTAGCGACGACACCGCAGCGGCGGAATCCCTGCTTGAACGAGCATGGGGCCAATCATGGCCGAAAGACACACGCACGCATGTCCACCATACACTTGAGCATTAGCGTACCCCCCAAAGCACCCGCTTTTTTCACGCACGTGCTCATCGGTCAGAGTGCCCACCTAAGGACTCGCTTATTCCTTTGCTCGAAAGTGAAAATGATAAAGGAAACGTTTACTACAACAAACGCAAGAAAAGAGAACCTGGATGGGTGCAGGGTGCGCCGCAAGCGCACCTTGTGCGTAATGCAACGGTCTCGCACCCCCCCCCCCCCCCCCCCTCAACCCTCAAGTATAAGCCCTGTACACACACACACACAGGCAGGAAGGAGCGCTGCCCCTCCGTCGCCAATAGCCGTGGTTGCGTGACGCGAGCTTATCCAAACAGGCATGCGCTGCCACCACGCTTACTCAACAAGGTAAACAAGTTGGTGGAGCGTCGTTGCAGCCATTGCCACCGTGCCTGCTGCGTGCGACTGCTTCCGCGGCTGCTGTAGCGGATCGAGCACTGCGCGTTGGCCGCATGCAGTGCGTTTTGGCGGAGAGCGACAGTCGGCGCATGTGGCGTGCGCACGCGAGGCACCCTACTCTGGAAAGCAAAACCTAAAGGTACAAGGAGAGAAACCAAACAAACAACTAGACCGATGATAGAAAACGCTCTCGAGTAGGTGCGTTTCGAATCGCCCGCAACGCCATCTATCTTTCTTCAGGCCTGTCAAGTCGGTTGGCGACGGCGAAGCGGTGGCGATGGAAGCAGAAAAAAGAAAACAAACAAGCAAATAAACAAGCAGGAAAGAATCATCAGGTGCTTCGCGCCCTTCGGTCTTCCTGTGCTTCGCACTGGGCTTGGGAAAATCAGCTGCCGCTTTCTAACGCTTTTTAGTTGGCCGTTTACCGCAGCGTTCGCATTGTCGACACTTACGATCGAGCACTTTTCAGGAAAGAAGGAACGCAGCTTGAAGAATCTGTGGTCAGTATACGCAGGAGCACATATACTCTCGTGGGATTCAGTCACCCCCTGAGAGCAGCCATATCACGAAATAAAAAAAGGAAACAAATATACACAAAAAGCCTAAGGCGGGGCAATGGAAAACAAAAAGGGAAAGAGCCAAGTATAGAATAGAAACCAGGGGCAGAGAAAACGATGAGCAATCGATGCAATTTGCTGCACGCACGCTCGGCACCGGTGCACGGACTGACGAGACGCTGAGGAAGTAGAGGAGTAGCCCTCCCTGGCTCGCAGCGAAGCGGGCATGACGAGGCTCTTCCGTTTCGTGTCCAACGAGGGAGACAGACGCACAAAGGCTGTCATTTCGCAACGCACCCGGTGCCTTTTCCCCGGATTAGGCTTAGCGCCGGACCTCGGTGGAGACTGGGCCTCGTCAAGAAGACGCGGGTGCGGGTCTCTGCAGAGGGAGCCGCACGGATGGGCAGTCGCCGTCTCGACCGTTTCCCGACTTGACAACAAGGACACGGCATGTCTGAGAGATCTCTGCATAGACGTCTCACGGACATGTCTTAAACGTCACGTCATGGTGGCCAACATGTATCGGTTTGGCAAGTTAGTAGTTTTTGGATGTCCAGAAGGGGTAATCGTGATCAGTGAGGCGTGACTGCGGAAGCTTTCGGTTTTAACGCACTATTAGGACGACGGTGAAGGTGACACCATTTGTCCTGATAAATTCTTTTATTGGGACCATTACTGTGAACACAAAATAAATGTAGGAAACAGCTCAAGAAACTGGACTACGGCAAAATGGCGAGCAATGTCGGACGCACAAACTGCGACACATATCACATGTCTGATTTCGAACTCACTATCATTAGAGAAACAAGGATGAACTAAAATTGATTTTTTTTTTTTGCAGTCAAGGGTTCTCATTGATTAATGACGCTCTGGTCCGCAAAACGAAGAGAATGGCGAGCACTGGTCATGACCATTGTAATCAAGGCGTTTCAGGTTGAAACAAATGAAACAACAGAAATATTATACGAATAGAAGATGGATTGTGTATCTACGTATAAGCTTCGGAAGACGGATTCAAGAGCTGGTTCTAAGATGACCGTAACTAACACGTAGTAACAGCAGCTACTTTCGTTAAACCGTGAGTAGGAAGGAGGCACAATGTCTTGCGGCCGTAAGCATTAACTACATCTATATTTTTATCAATTTTATTTAGTTCCTTCCGAAAATCAATTAATGAAAAATATATTGCTCCTCGCGGGGCGTGCAAAAAAGAAATTGCTGAGCACACCACGCTTCATCTTCTCCACAAACTTGCATACTCACGAGTGCAGTATGCAAGTACGCCCGCTCCATCTGCACACATCACTCCACGGACAGATCCCGACGTCGACACACTCGCATGTCACCGCTTCCAGGACAGGTGCAGACGGGGATGCTTTCGTGACCAAGCCACGAGAACTCCGACGGGTGGGGGACTCCGTGGGGTCGGCAAAAAGGAGGAGGGGGGCTGCGGTTTCAGTCGACTCACAGGAAGCCTTCGGAAAAGTCTTATACCCTCTCTCTGGTCGCCTCCGTCTCTGCGTGCATAAGGTGACCGCTGCAAAGAGAAGTACGAAGTTACAAGCCCGCGCCGGCCTTGTGTAATGGCGCCATCGCCGCGTTTTACGCGCGACGGAGCGTTTTGTGTCCGACGCGGCTTACATGTCGCGTGTGGGCTCGCGTGATGCCCGCGCTTTGGCCGCCGCGAGGGTCGCAGATGGAAAGGTCTAGCTGCGGATCGGCCCATTACAGAACGGACAGGCCGATGACGGTGTGGGGGCATGCACTCGCCCATTCCTTGAGTGCACGAAAGCGGGTACGAAAGCGTGGGACCCTTTTGAACGAAGACGCGGCGATATTGAGGAGATATCGTACCTTATACCGAAAATATTCTGGACAAGCGCATTATTTAGGGGTTTTTCCCCTAAACCACAAGGAAATGTTTAAGGGAATCCCCATGGTGGATTAGATTTGTAATAAGAGTAATTTTTAATTGGCAATCAGCCAAGCACATCCATATGGCTAAAGCGGAAAGCTACACTTTCCTTTGTAGCCGTATGGCTGCAATTGGGTAGATGCAAATTAAAAAAAATCACTCCCATATTACAAACATGTTTTTTCAACGGGGAGTCGTTTATGGACGCAGGTTTTTCGCATATCATAAGATTGCACCATAACAATCAATATATCCGCATAATCACCTACGGGACGCCTGTAGTTTTCTGCTATTTATTGTTAAAAACGCACCCTATCGGTTTTATATGCCTGTCTTAACTACTCGGTGTGAGAGCTGGACAAACATTAAAAGCAAAATTTTTCTATGCATCGGAAGGTCAGACCACTTCCATCAATATGTTCATAACAGTAGCTTACAATAATGCACAAACTCCTCACAATTTGAAGTGATGTCGAAGAAAGCTTGAGTTTGTACTGGAGAGTTTACTTTCGGGTTCATAAAGGCGCTTGCATACATGAACCTTCTTCGGCTCTTTGTGCTCATGCACAAAAAAAAAACTGTGTAGATTCAAATTCATATCCTTGGGTGTGAGACATTATAGGCGGTTCTCTTCACATGCGCTGAATGAATGTCGAGATGAAGTTTTTGCAATGAAATTTTAAGTGGGGCTTCTGCGGAGTTCAGGCCACGATGCTTCCTGGGCTTTTCTTTGTAAACAAGGACGCACGTGTTTGTGTCTCCAGATCGAATCGCCACATGCTCTTCACTAAACTTTCCGGGGGATACAATAAGTAGTACAGAAATAACCGGAGATACTTTCAAAATCAAGATGGAGTCAGGCTGTCTATGAATTGGTCTAAAAAAAATTTCGCTCCGTTTTTCCCTTTACCTACACTGATCAAGTGACCCAGAAACCAACAGCAGATAATAACAGTAGTTACACAGTGTGCTGCATACTAGTTTGATATTTTTTTAGTTTTAGAGGCTGTTGGCGTGCGCACCTTATGACCCGAGTCATCATAATCATCATCATCATCATTTATTTTTTCCTTAAAGGCCCCAATGGGGCATAACATAAGGGGGGGGGGGGGGGCAGTTTATATATTTTTGACACTGGCAGTTTTAATTGTTACCTATAGTTTGCTTTCCTTTTCCAGTATTAAATGCCTAAGATACATCTCTCACCTAAAGGCTACAAATTAATCCTTTACTCTGTGGTCTCCAAGACGTTTATTGAATATTAGCTGCCCCAGATTAAGCATGTCTACAATCCCAAGCAGACGTTTAAAAAACGCTGATATATATAGAGTAAGCGTAAAGGTTACCCCTTCGAGAGGACTTGTAAAATGGCTGCATGGACAACAATAATATAAAAGCATTCCATCTTCATGTTATCAGCAAAAATTATTAAAGTAATACAGATTGACTTTCTTGTTTCATGTAACTGGATACCGTGGCAACCATTTGCACGGGTAAAAAGTTCCATCGTGCTAAAATGTAAGCGCAATGCTTGGAGCATAACAGCACTCCTGCAGAGATGGAAATTTTACGAGATCCTTACGATAATTGTAACGTTTTGTAGTTCCGAAAGTTATATCATTTTTTGTGTGTTAAGTTCTTCACTGCGGTGACACCATAGTTTATCTACTACACTTGTACTTTCATCCTGCCTTGTAACCACCCCGTAATGCGCTCCAGGTTAATAGTCATCAACAGCAGCATGATTTTGGCTCCTGCAGGACGAAGACCTCTCCCATATCTCTCCAATTAACCGTTTGGCTTCTCTTGGAATCCAGTATGTTGTTAACAACCACAGCTTTTCTTTCCTTCGCATTAAATACCCTGACCCCCCCCCATACAGAAATGGTCTATAGACAGTCTATAGACTTCTTATAGACTCTGTTGCCTTCCTATAGATGTTTCTTTTTGTATATTCGTAGTCTATAGACTCTCTATAGACAAAAGTCTATTATGAGTGCATGGCCATGAATCTTTAGATTGTCTATTGACTGTCTATGTGATTTGTATTGCCTATAGATTGTTCTCTAGGGCTTGTCTATAGAGAGCCTATAGACTTTATAGACAGAAGTCTATGGACAGTCTATAGACTGCCTAAAGAAATTTTTGTAAGGGCCATGCCCATTTCTTCTTGATTTCAACCAGGATGCTATTAACTCGCGTTTTTAATTTACCCACTCTGCTCTCTTTCCTCCTCTTAACGTTACACTTATCATTTTCCATTGCGCCGCTCTGTGCGTTGTCCTCAACTTAAGTTGAACCCTTATCGCTAGCCTCCACGTTTCTGCCCCAGAGGTGAGCACCGGTAAGATAAAGCTGTTCAATACTTTGCTCTTGAGGGATACTGGTAAACTGGTATTTATGACATGGGACTACCTATCAAATGCGCTTCACCGCATTCATATTATTCCAGTTATTTCACTCTCGTGCTCCAGGACTGCGGTTACTACCTGCCCTGAGTGATGCATTCCCCTAGTACTTCTGGCGCCTAACTATTGTAAACTGCGGTTACCTTCCGAGGCTGTTGAACATTACTTTAGTTTTATGCATATTGATCTTTAACAGTGTTGCTTTGCCTGTCTGTTTTCTCGATCATGCTTTCAACTCGTCCCCTGAGTTACTTAGTAAAGCAATGCCATCAGCGAATCGGAGATTACTAACGTATTCTTCATCAACTTTTATCCCCGGCTCTTTCCAATCCAGGCCTCTGAATACCACCTGTAAACGTGCGCTGAATACTACTGGACAGATCGTGTCTCCCTGCCTGACACCCTAGTGTGGTAGCTTACGACAGTATGCTAATGAGTATGTGTGTGATTAAAGAGGCACTAATTAAGGTGAGGGATGAGTTTACGCGAACGGTCGTATGCTTGTGTCACATGACATTGGCGTGTCATGTGATCTGGTAGAATTAGTAGAGCATGTGATCATGTAATGTGCTAATGAGATCAAGTGGAGTGACGAGCCCATTAACGCTATCGCGTCATCCTTAAAGGCGGAGCTGAAGTTCCCGCCCCAATATTTTTTTCAATGGGGAGAATAATTGCTGTGAGGTTCAAACCAGGGGCCTCTTGCACGCGATAATTAATGAACAAATAAATAACAAATAAATCAACACGTACTCACCCACAGAAACGGAGTTTGGAATATAAGGGCCGAAATCCATATACAGATGCCTGCACGGAATCTGTAATGGGGCAGCGCTTGTCAGATAGCGCTTTGAGCTAAACATCAATAAAACGTGCTGTGCCGGGAAGCACCTAGCAAGTAAGTCCTTAATTTTTTTAATTTTTTATTTAGATGCGATTTAAGAAGATGTCGGCATCTGTCGTCGGAGCAGGCTACTGCTTCTACTCTAATATATTAATTGCATGGTAAAAACAGCATCAGCAGAAGCCATTAATAGCTACGTCCACTGCAGAGCAAAGGCCTCTTCCATATCCCTCCAATGAACCCTGTCCTGTGCATCAGGGATGCAGCGACGGCGAAGAGGTAGAGCACCCACCTGGACAGCAAGAGGACCGCGGTTCGAATGCTGGTGCCGCGCAATTCTCCACTGGATTGAAAAAATTCCGCATGCCAATAGAATTGAATTACCAGGCCTGGGGTGCGGCCAGATCTCGGCGACCAGAGCTGACGACCCACCATCTCACCAGAAAAGGATTAAGCCATCCTTGTGAATTACTTCACCACGAAGTAATAGGAATACACCAATGAACAGTGAAACCCACTGTGAATAGGGGAATCCCACAAAGTGTATTTAATTTAAAGGAAAGTAGTAAGTGCTCACTTAATGGGTAAAAGAAAACGTTGCCATAAGAACACTGTAAGGAAATAATCGACCTCCAACGGGTCCTTCAGCAAAAACGAAGTGTCTGCGCACTGTGTACATTCCACTCAAAGCATATAATGCGCAAAGCAATACTTATACAGATGTGCAGCTGATACCCAGCGTTTAGGTTAATACACTTAACAATGTCCATCTATCACTGTACATATTTCTCAGTGCTCATAAGCACGGGTACGAAGTGCATTGCAGAGCACTTCGATAGGCAGATGTACAGAAACCAGTCCTAATATTCATCCAAAATAATTGCTATTTCTGGAAAGTACACAGGCGCCTGCCGCATGCATCAAGCCAAGGTTTTAGACTTTCACAGCTGTGGATCGGTTTTGCGAACTCCGAGAGGGAGTGCCTCATGGAAAGTCATATTTAACGCGACTGTACCAAGCTCTTTTCTTTTTGTAGAAAGAGCTTAATGCGAAGCTCTAATATGCGCAGAACGGAATGTCATCCTGTATAGTTTGAAAGGAAAAGCATTATCGGTTACCTAGCTGTTGGTCAATTCCAATGTTTTCGACCTGGGCCATAAAACCCTTTTTGGTTGGGGATCCAGAAGACGCGAGAGCGGCACCTGTCTGCAGGTGGCCATGGGACGCAGGGGGCCCTGTCATTTCTCCGCCTTGTGAGAGGGTGAACGATGGAGACCTTTTTTTAGTGCGAAAGCAGTACTTCACGAGGTCAAGCCGGCCCAACGGTTTGTGTGATGCGTAACCTTGAAGGCAGCCTTGGGCAAACAATAAATAAATAGACAAAGTAAATACTGCCGCAATTACGATCAGAAACCGCGGCGGCGCGAACCGATCAGCTTCGCTGGCCACTGCACGAGAGCACTGGGCTAACGCCACAGCCGATTACGCCTCGTGTTAAACTGCAACACACTCCCGCGCTGTGCATTGCACATCGTCTTCTTCAGCAACTAATACTACAATCATACTAATATTCGCGGTCTGAGTTATGTGGAGGCAGTGACAGAGAGAAGCGCGCTGCATGCGTTGGCATGGACAACGTTGCGGCAGAAACACGACACTGGAGTATAGGCCGCCGGCGTACATTGGGTAAATTGGCATTGGTGATGAAAAACTTGAAGACGCACATAGCTGGCTCCCTGGGATAATGCACACCTCAATCGCGCAGATGACGTTGCAGCTCGAGCGGCTCACGGCAGTGCCAACATTGTCCAGATACCGTTGACAAGAGCCGACGCAGCAAGACATCTGCGAATGCTTGGCCGAAGAGAGCTTTTAGCGTCATGGTCCTCTACTAGCGACTCCACATGCCGTCTGCACCCCCTAGACCCCTTACTCCGACTCAGTCCTCCGTCCGGCTTCTCCCGCTGCAATGCTACGCTGTTGTGTCGCCTGTGGCTGGGAGTGGCGTTCACAAATGCCTACACCCACTTAATCGCAATGGCAGACTCTCCTGCGTGTGAGATGTGTGGGTGCGACGAAACTATAGAACACCTTCTTTGTAACTGCCCTCGATTTCAGCGTGAGCGTGCACTCCTGGCTGCAACACTCCGCCGTTTAGATCCTCGGCCCCTTACTGAATCCAAGATTCTGGGTCCTTGGAGTAAGCCTCCATCGTAGAGGACAGCTTTGAAGGCACTTTTAAAGTTCTTGAAGGACTCAGGACTGAGTTCAAGATTGTGAACAATCCGTGTGTGCTCTGTGTACCCTGCAAGTAACGGCCAACGGACACGTGGAAAACTGATCATATCCCTTTTTTCTCTCCCTTTTCTATCTCTCCCTCCGTTCCCCTTCCCACGTGTAGGGTAGCATACCGGGCGCTGCCTAGTTAACCTCCCTGCCTTTCCGTCTCTCTCTCTCTCTCTCTCAATTGCGCTTTCAGGTACGGGGCGGTGGCGTCCACCTGCAAAGAACTGCGCTGTCGCTCAATACTTCGTGCTTAATGCTAAACCGCCAGCCCAGTTTTTTCCTTAAATAGGATACAGACTCGCGACGTTGGTAATGACTTCGAATGTCGGGAGTTTTTGTTTTTGTTTCAAGTTTACGTTTGTTTTCTTCATTGTGCGAAAAAATCGCGCTCGCGGTTGAATGAAAAATTTACCTGTACATTCTTATAATCCTTCATTTTCATTTTCACCTTGCTCAGAGGAGCGAAATGCACCTGCATATTTCATCTTTCGCTGTTTTCTATAGCTTATAAAAGCTCTGTTCAGCGTCAAAGCAGTCTCTGAGTGATAAGAAAGTTGTAAGCCTTTAATATAGGCACTCGTCTGCATAGATTTTCTCAATATTACCTACAGGAAAAGCTAACGCTACCGTCTATGCGAGTTTCTTGAAGATCACTTCATTCATCGCGGGAATGCCGGGAAGATGAGCTTTCTTATTTCAACTGGCTAGTGTTGGGCAAAAAAAAAGCAGGTTTTGCCTCGGAATCGGCAGCTGCACCGCGAGGCGGTCATCTGCGAGCAGATGAAATGATTTTAGCAGTGCATTTTTCACTACTTTGATAAGTTTAACACAATTGTTAGGCTCGTATGGAAACCTTTACAAGGTTTATTCGAGGTTCGCCGCGAGAAGAGTCGTACTGTCATGGCCGAATCCACATTTCGTGCCCATCAATAGCCAAGTCAAATACGAAACGTCATATTCCCGGCATCCTTGCGCCTCTCCATGGTGCATGAAGTGCAGCGCCGTCAGCTTTCTCGCTGGCTCTTTGTTGTTCTTAGTGCCAACTTAAAGCCGAAATTACGCTATAGCTGAGAGTCTTCAGCTTTGAGAGTCATACCGATCTACGAGACACACGTCTATGCAAGAATATGGATGCTCCTTGTGATCGTTCAGTGATAAACATAAACGCAGCATAACAGAACACTGTAACGGTCGCTCAGATTTAAATGAGCCGTAAAGAGTACCAGTCATTTGTGAGCGATTAGCATGCATATAAGTGCGCAGAAAGACACGGTTGGCGTGTGTTGGGGTAAATAAGAAAACAAAGGAAGGGCATTGCAGAAGTGTAGACTATACTACTCTTTTCCAATATGTGATACATCTGTTGTTCCGTTGAAAAATGGTCAACTCACTAGTTCTGCTGGCGATTTCTAATTTCACTGGTCCCCACGATACACATGCACGTAAGAACTTCCCTAAGTAAACAGAAAATTGGCAGTAGCTGGTTTGTAAAATAACCGGGCGCCATTACAACATCACAGTAAGCACTATTTGCTTGGCCAGCAGATTAAACAGCATTGCTTTAACTTGTCAGAAGGTGGCCATTTACGTTACTACGAAATGACGACGCCATGGGGAGTTGGGCGTCGACCGACATTCTTGATAATTAAATTCTCCTGAAACTCAGCGGATTACTACTGCTCCCACCTCTATAGCACCACAATTACTACTGTTACTACTACTATTAGTGCTGCTACTTCTACTGCCCCTCCTTAATTAATACTACCGCCACTAATACTACTACTAATACTACCACTGCTGCATCTAATAATACTGCCACTGCTAATACTATTACTCCCTTTATCCGTGCCAGCACCACAACAACCAGTACTACTACTACTACTACTACTACTACTACTACTACTACTACTACTACTACTACTACTACTACTACTACTACTACTACTACTACTACCACTTCTACTACTACTGCTACTACTGCTACTTACTGCTACCACCACTAATACTACTACATCTGCAAAGCGGGGTATATCTTAATAAAGAAATAAAGTACTACTACTACTACTACTACTACTACTACTACTACTACTACTACTACTACTACTACTACTACTACTACTACTACTACTACTACTACTACTACTACCACCAGCACTACTGCAACCACGACTTCGACTAGTACTACAACTACCACCACCACTATTACTACTGGTACTTTCTATTAGCATTACTAGTCGTACTAATAATGATGCTACAGGTACTACGACGCCGCGACCACTGTAATCAAGACGAACGCTCCGCAAACTTCGCAGAACTTCCTTCACCTTTTCGCTGGAATACAGTACGCGCTGGGTCGAACGGAGAGACATATAGTATAAACTTGTTTATTCCTCCTCTGAAACTGTTAGGTGCTCTCCCATTCCACTCGCCTATTGTATCCGCTTTGCGGCTTACACACGTGCAGAAACCATTGCACGCGCTCAGTATAAACTGCCCAGGAGATATCAACGAAGCGCCGCGCTTGTCCGTATTCCGTCCGCAGGGTTCCGAAAAATATACACCGCGCACATGCTATAATCGAGAAGCCTAAACGCTCTCGGCTGTGTGGTATAGAAGTGGCGGGGAAACGTTATTTAAGCCGGCTCCGTAGACACAAGGTCCCCGGCACGGGCACGGCGAGGGGGCAATTCGGAGTTCATCGCGGGCCCCGACGTCGGGCATAAATTTTTCCGTCGATCGCGCGGTCCCGCTTCTCTCGCCGGAAACCGAACGTCCTTCATCCTTCTATCCTGCTTTTTGATTCTTTAAAACGCGTGCACAGACGAGAACTACGCGGATTGAAAAGAAAGCATAGAACGAGGAGGAAACGAGGGTGGCAAGAGGGTGCACGGTGACTTTTTTTGCGGAGACGAGTCATCCTCTACGCTGTACCGATGGAGTTAGAAGTGGACTGGGCACGGGAAAGAAAATAAGGGGAACGAAAGAAGAATCGAATACCTGCACTGAAGCCACGGGCCGACAGGGCGAAGGTGTATAGTTGCCCACTTTATCTGGCCTAACCCACGCGCGCCCAGCGGAGCCAGCCGAGTCGGTCGTTCATTCGATCAGTTGCCGTGGCGAGACGCGATTCTAGGAAAGGACCGAGAAGGGGGATGACTCTGAAAGCGACGTATGCGGAGAACGTGCCGAGGGATGAAGAGGAAGGGGGGGGGGGGTGGATAGGAGGAGAGGACGAGGATTTATCCGTGGCCTGGCGTCCGAAAGACTGGCGTCGCCGCTGGCCCCCATAAGCTTTGCAGCGTCCGCTCGCGGTGCCTGTATAAAGTATACTACCACCACCACCACTACTACTGGTTCGTAATGCTAGGTTCGCCAGCGGGGCTGCACACTGGCGGTCACGTAGGCCGGCTTTGATTTAGTGCGACTCGCGCGCTCCGGAGCTCGCCTGGCCGGCAGGGCAAGAAAGAAGACTCGCAGAGAACAAGGCAGTTCCTGTGTTCAGTTGTTAGTGGTGGTTTTTCGGGATCCTCCTGTTTGTGTCTGCTTATCTTTTGGTTCGACCTGTTGTCTACAGGACGGCAGGAACTGACGTTGTCTTTAAGCGACTTATATTTCATGCTTCTTTGGTTAATTCTCTCTTTTCTTTTTCCTTTTAGCTTCGCGTTTCTCGCGGCCCGACTCACGTTAATAACGAAGCTTTCTTTTTGAGTCATCGACGTCTGGGTCGCTAGGCTGGCTTAGAACTTCGATCTTGCTCGCTCGTTCAGGCAGGAGGCTGGGCCGACTGTGAAGCATTGGAGCAAATATTGCAAGGTTCGAGGTGGTCGGTCGCGGCGAGGCTGGTTATCCGCTGCCCAAAACTGGCAATTGCGGCGTATAAACTATCGGCCGCCCGCCCCTAGGCCCGAGGCTTTTGCCAGTATTTATGCAAAGCCGGGGAACAAGAAGAACGACAGAAGGAGAAAGGCTGAAAGAAAAATGCCCGTAGGCGATGTTCGTGTGCAAGGCGAGGTCTATGCCCCTGCGGAGCGGGGCGCAGGCGGTCATGCCGGGGGGAGGGGGGATCATCTCGGATACTGCAAATTGAAGGCGAGAGATACAAGGAAAACAATAAATAACCACTCTTCCAGGAAGTGACGCTCCTGCAGACGTTCCTCGCTATTTGTCTATTTTCTTGTTTTGGGAAGGAAGCAGTCCTGCCATCCTGAGTACGCGGTCACGGCCGAAAGAAACGCTCGGCAGGATGACCTCCACGGGTCTCGAGTTTGGCTGCTTGAGCAAGCAAAGTCCTTCATCTTACTAAACTATACAGGAGAATGCTTCCCTGTTGCTTAGTTTTGAGGTTAAAAATAGTATACCCTTTTTTTACTGACATATGGACATAAACGAAAAGTTTCATGCCTGACTGTAGGCTTCACCCATAAGGGAATAAACCCCGCTGGTATAGCGACATAATACAAAACAAAACACAGCTACAATATACACGATACAGAAGATACAATGCACAAGCCAGAAATGCTAACATGAAAGGAAAATAACCTAAAATAAGCTATCAGTCGATTATCATCATCATCATCATCATCATCATCATCAGCCTGACTATGCCCACTGCAGGGCAAAGGCCTCTCCCATGTCTCTCCAATGAACCCTGTCCTTTGCCAGCTGTGCCCACCGTGTCCCCGTAAACTTCTTAATAGAAGGTTGTGGCCAAGTACTACACCAGGGTGGCAAAATCCTGTTCTGGTGAGGGGGTGCGTTGTCGGTTCTGGTCACCAAGATCAGGCTGCACCCCAGGCCTGGCTGCGCAATTGCATCGACAAGCGGAATTTTTTTTTTCAAACCCGATGGAGAACCCCTGGGATTCGAACCCCGGTCCTCTTGCACGCGAGGCGGATAATAGTGAATAATAAATAATAAACACAGAATAAATGAACAACAAACAGTTAGCAAGGGAATAAGGATGCAGCAATAAGGACATAATATCCCAGACACATGATGGCCATAAAACTGTTTGGCAGGCAACCAATGAGCACGTAACATGTAACATGTACATACGTTAACACTGCAAAGCACGAACGGCGTCGGTCAGTCAGGTAAGGAATCTACCTTGTAGTAAATAAAGCAACATCCAGCAGATCCCTAGGATGCCACACTTACCTCGAGAAAACAAATGAGCGCCACGATTGCCCGTTTTTGCAGCGCATGCATCGGCCATATGAAACTAACTGCTTTTGAAGCCCGATTGGCCGTTTATCAAGAGTGTTCAAGTCCTCCTCCAGTCGTGTCCTAAATGCATTTTGTTGTGGGCAGCCCAATGACAGCAGAGTTATATCCTCGTCCTCGCGGGAAAGTAAAAGGTGAGAGTTGATGAATACGGTAAAAGATCTAACTTATATAGTTTCACTCCCACCTCTATTTTCTGTCCCAGCCGCTCACTTCGTCCTTATAGTACTGAAATTACCTGGCCTAGCCACTGCATCTGCTTCGGTGTTTGCACGAATAAGGCAATGTCGGGGTATCCATTCGAAGACTGCGATATGCACCTCCTTTGTGGGCTTGGAGAATTCTTTGTGTTTCGCACACCGACCTAGACTTACAGAATACCGGATTTGCGCTGCCGAAGGATTTTAATGCGACATGCGAGTTGCTGAAGGTTACCGACATACGTGGATCTCTTACAGATAGCTATGAACTGTATTGTCAAATAAATATTGCAAATTACGCAATTTTTTGACGTTCTTTAGCTTATTGCGGTGAAAGGCAGCACAGATGTTTTTACGTGCGAAAGCATCATTCTTCTTCCGTTTAAAAAGCAGGCAGTTACATTTAGGCCACCTTTTAAGGTAGACTGCATGGATGAGGCTTGCTGTTGGACCAGAAGCCCAAGTGAAGACGTCACCGGTGTATAGCGAGCACTGCAGACCAGGTGTGAACTCTTGTGGCAAATCCGTCTTCACGTATTTCAAACGAAAAGGGCTTAGCAGCCTGTACTGTAATATTGCCCTGTCACTCATAAAATCAGAAATTAACCGCAGGGTTTCGTCACTGACGCCGAGGACAAGGAAACTGAGTATAACGTGAGCGTCACTATAATATTGGACTGCTTCTTCTCTTGTTCTCAACGATTGTCACAATGCTCATAATTGCATCCACTGTGCATCGACGCCTACGGAAGACAGTCATAACTTCGAGAACAACCAAGTCTCATCACATCAGCACTGAAGTCTTACGTCAGTGACCTTGGAGGAGGGTGACCTCCAGCCCCTTCCAACATTACAATTCCCCATTCTTTTTATTGACTGTCGTTAACTTAGATCGCTGTGGGGTGAGTCTTGAATATCTACAGCCGCCGCATTCAGATTCAGGCGCTCCGTATAAGTAACTTGGCACTTGGAACCCAACACTGCAACTGCGGCCAACCATGCTGACAGGCCCTAATAAATAGTTTCAATCCGATGGCCGTGAAATTGCGCGGGTGAAATAACGCTTTGCATTAAAAACAGTGAGGGCAGCAACGACGACGGGATTTACCGGAGCGTCTTTCCCATAAACTAGCAGCTTAGGCACGAGGCAGCTGCACCGGTGAACAATGGCCAAGCTGTGCATTGCTCGCGCACTTCTCTCCTTGCGTCTCTGGTCGCTCGGAGTGCTTACTCGCGTGTACCGTGGTCGTTAGTCGCAAGTGCGGAGTGGTTAAGAGTGGCGTTTAAGATAACTATACCAGGATGTGCCAAGATTTGCATCCCTGAAAATGGAGAGCCGAGAAAGACAAAGTGGCAGAAGAAGAAATGCCAACGCGTGTAGGAAACTGGCAAGTGCGCCCTTAATTAAGCGAGTACCGGGGATCATGTCTGCGCACGAGCCGAAAGCTGCGGAGCATAATGGCGGCGCCCGTGAAAATGAGTGGGAAGTGCAAGGCTTTTGCCCAGGCTCTTTTCGCACGAGTTCACTTTGCAAGGTTTACGGTCATAGCAGCTTGGCGGAGCGATGAACTCTGTAGTGTAACCGCTGGCCCGTTAGCGCTCCAGGACTGCCTTACCATGTCAACTGCAGGCTGGCATTAATACCGGCAATGAATATGTGCACTCATACCATGCCTGTCGGTTTCATTTAAAATTGTTTTATTTTCCTATATGGCCTTTGGCTTTTTTCTTTGAGTCGTAGTAAAAGGAATACGTAGAAATGATTCCGAAATTAAACCTACTAGTTATATAGATCGGTTACAGGGCTTCGAAAGTTTCGGAAGAAACGTTTGGAGCCTTAATTCGGAGAAAAATTTGCGCATCCAGCTTGAAATGTAGAAATGAACATCAAAACACAGACAAACGTGCAGTTTTCCCGTTTCAAAACAGAGCAAGGACGCCTTGCCAGTGCACCTGAGCAAAATACTTTTTTCAACGTAGTTGCTATGCGCACCGGCCTGTTTTTCTTCCAAAGAACCTTTGAACTCCACCCCTCGCTCTCTTATTCCCTCCCTCCAGCGGCTATTTCCTGATTCAAAACTTCCGCGCTTATGAGCGTGCCGGTAAACTCGTGCGATAATAGGGACTTTTAGAATTAGGTGATGTTATCGGTTAGGGACATATGGGAATAGCGGGGCGCCGGTACGCAGGCGCAGGACAATAAACGGTGGGAGAGGCGTTACTGTCCTGCGCCTGCGTACTGGTCCCTCGCTATTCTCCGATGTCCCCAACCGATAGCGTCATCCCAATTGTAAAAGTCCCTAATGTGTTTTTGCGCGACTAGTTAACAGTTCTGGCTTTTCTTGCGCGTAGAGAGTGTGTACTGATTTAGGAATTGGAATCAAAGTTTGTTTTGTTTGCTTGTCCGAAAATATTTTCAAAAGCGTCCGCCATACTAACACATCGAAATGAAATTCTCGCACGAGTGCTGCCCGCAGGAAGTGCGCATGCGTACGAGTGTCCTGAAGGTAGCGTACAGTGAAGGAAGCTAGCTTTAGCCGCTGCTTTGTGGCTTGTTTTATTCAATTCAATAGCGCCTGCAATCTGTACGAATTCGTTATTCTGTTGGCACCAATGACGCAAGAATGTGCGAGTTGGAACCATACACCCTTGCACGCCGTTCCAGCGCCGTACATGGTTTCTACATACTCGTTTTCTCCTTTTTCACCTGTTTGTTTTCTGCGTCTTTCTTTTCCTTTTGACCTCCTTGCCTTTATCTTGATTTGTTTCATTGTATAAAAGACAAAATATATCAAGGTTTTCCGTAAAGAATACCTTCAAAACTTATTCAGGATTTCCACAAAAGATTACCAATCGCAATTTCAGAATGAATGCCCCTCCGGATTTAAAAAAAAAGATGTTAAAACGACTTTTGATACGAAGTGCATCACACAATTGAAAATATGTTTGCAGCCCAAAACAATAACCCTACCGAGCTTCGGCGAACATAAGGAACTTAAAAATGTTTTCAGACGCTTTACGAAATACTCAAAATGCGCTCTACAGAACCCATATCGGTCAAATATATTTCGTGTCCGCACCTCTTTCTAGTAGGAACTCTTTCAGTGTTTCTTGGAGGGCAGATAAGTAATATGTTCTTTGCACGCGCGATTATCCAAGTGATGACTTCTGAAATTTTTGGCATTGTTTCTGTAGATATACTCGTTGGCTCAAGCTGTAATGCCTCCTGAGATTAGAAACCACTGCAGCTACCTGTTTAAATACGATTGTACTTTTAATTTCGTTGACTGGGGACAAAGGCAACAACTGGAGGTGACGCTTAAGCTACGCCTTAAGGGTACGACGCGATAGCGTAAATGGGTTAATGCCCATATATGCAGAATTGGTCATTCTCTACATTCATAGATCCCTGGGAGTCCTCATACCCCTCCTGGCGCAGTGGTGCAGCGGTTAAGCGATGCGCCACTGCCCTGCGATGGCTGGTGCTGCCGTCGGTGGGGCTTGTGAGACCCAGGTTGAGCAGCCTCTCGCGATCAAATGCTACCTGCCACGGTGGGCAGCTTGTGATGACGTCACAAGGCCACATCACACAGGTGGCCCACCTGCCAACTAGCTGGCCCATATACGTTGCTTCTCTGGGGATTTTTCGGTCACCCCGCGGCAGACGACGACGACGTCGGGTTTCCGATGAATTGGACCGTTAACGCTATCGCGTAAGCAATAGAAAATACGCTATGTTGTCTGTGATTGGCACATGACTCGGAGGTTAGCTGCCGGCCGCGCTACTTACATTACTTGGGTAAACTGCCCAGATGTGTTCGAAGCATGAATACAATGGAGAAAAGCAACTTGCAGGGCTCCACGGTTGGCTAATTTCTGAGCCCACAGGCGGTCAGTATGCATGACACAACACGGCCGCTAGTCGCGCCAGGATTTTGATTTTTGTAACTAGTATACGAATAAGGAACCTTGATTGCATGTACAACCTTTGTCCGTAAAGTTTCGAGACTGATTTTTTTTTTTTCTAGAAATGATTCCCCAAAACAAATGTTGGTGCGTATGTGTAGCGCCGTCTTTTCGGGCTAACCTGAGCTATTTATGTTAATTGCTGTGACAGCCGGTAGATGGCACTACATGTAGAAAAATACGTTGTCACTAGTCGTCTGCGCATTCTACTGTGAGTGAATGTGGAGAGATGGACGTCCACCTCGAACAGCGTGTAAACATAAAATTCTGTGTGAAGCTTGGCAAGACAGCCACACAGACGTATGAGCTCCTTCGTGACGCTTACGGCAACGAGACATTGTCGCGGGCGCGAGTTTTCGAGTGGCACAAGAGGTTCGTTTCGAGGAGAACGTCGGTGAAAGACGACACAAGGCAGGGGCGCCCTTCAACCTCACGTAATGAAAACAACGTGGCTCGGATCAGGGAAATCGTACAGCAAGACCGCACTATTACAGTCCGCATGCTATCCGACGCTCTCGACATTAGTAAGACAACATGCCGCCAAATTTTATGTGAGAACTCGGGGAAACGAAAGCTGAATGCCAGACTTGTGCCGCATTCCCTCACACAGGACCAGAAGGACACGCAAGCATCAATGAGCGCTGATTTGCTCTCCGAGGCAGAGAAGGATGCTGCATTCGTCGACAGCACCATTGCTGAAGACGAAACATGGTGTTTTCAATGCGATCCTCAAACAAAGAAGCAGAGCGCCGAAGGGCGGTCCACAAGCTCTCCGGCGTCGAAAAAGGTGCGGCGACAGAAGACCAAAACAATGACGATGCTGATAGCTTTTTTTTTCGATGCCAGAGATGTCATACATCACGAGTTCGTCCCACAAGGGCAGACGGTGAATCAGGAGTTTTATATCCGCGTGCTCCAACACATGCGTGACGCATTGCGACGCCGTCGCCTTGACATATGGGCATCTGGACAATGGAGCCTTCTGAGAGCAGTGTGCGGCAAGGCCGCACACTGCTCTCAGCATGACAGAATTTCTCGCCAAGCACAGCATTGCTGTACTTCATCATCCGCCATACTCGCTTGACCACTCCCCATGCGACTTTTTGCCTGTTTCATCGTGTAAAGAGAGCCCTAAAAGGTCGCTGGATGGGGAGCGTTGAGGCCTTTCAGGACGCCACGACAAAGGAGCTGACAGCCCTGCCAAAAGAAGCGTTTTCCAACTGTTTACAAGACCTGAAGAAACGTTGGAAGCTGTGTATCGACTGCAAAGGAGACTATTTCGAAGGGGTGCTGCACAAATGATTTCGATGTAAAACGCATTTTTAATGAACTCAGTCTCAGAACTTTACGGACAATGGTTGTAGACACATCAGGTCTTAATGAGCCCAATTATTCTGAATATTTCTGCTGGCTTAATGACCTTCCGCGTTGGAGAAAATGGAGGGGGAAATCTGCACACAACGTCGAAGGGAAGCGGACTTATTCCAATTTGACCTTGCATACGAGTAAATGGTCGCTAAGAGCTGCCTGCGCTAATTTTTTTTTCTTCTGGCATTTAGTAACCACTCCGGTGAGCTCAATAACAGTGCTTGTGCCACAATGTCCTGCTAGGACCGCCACTTAACGCTAATGAAGGGGTATATAGCATTTCGCATAAACAAACCAAAGCTATGAAACTAACAAAGCATACCGAAAAATCACCACTCCTTCACTGCGTATAGTTGCTGCGAATGCATGCACCGTTATTTTTCACGCCAGAAACAACGACAGCAAGAAAAAAAATAAACTTGGCATCAACGCTCCAACAGGCATTATAAGGCTTGCAAAGAAAGCTACGCTCTTCTGTGCGTACTGATATGTATATTTCGGCCCTTTCGCGTAATGACATTTCGAGCGCTCGAGACACACGAGACGCACTCGCACTGGAAGAAATTGCGAAAGAGAAATGCAGCCTAATGGCAATGCCGTGTAGCGACGTAGCGCACAGAGTTCGGAGCAGTGTTATACGTACGCACGGCGCATGCAAGAGGACCATCGCCATACACGTTTTTCCTATATAGGCTCACTTCGGTCGGTCTCGCCTCTTAGGATAATAGGAGAGAAGCGTGCGGCGTCATTCTCTGCGACCTCGCACGCAAGACACGGGCGGGAGTGGACAAAACGCGCACACGAAACGCAACGGCGTTTCGGTGAGCTGGCGAGTCGGCCTGAGACCGCACCGCACATGAACAATGTAACGAGCTAATAGATAAGGACAAAAGAAGCGGAGGCCTCCGAGAGACCACGGGAATTAAGACGACAGAGCTCTTGCCTTCCGCGTATATGTATACGCGCGGATATCCAAAGTGCAGCTCTCACGCAATCTTTCGCCAAAGCCTGCATGCATGAGCTCCCTCCGTGTCCCGCTGGGTTCGCATGCGCTTTCATCTGTGCGATTTTTCCGGGCCATGAGAAAGCGATCTTTGCAAAGTGTAGTAATGAAGATCTCCGCGCATCAGCCAAGTTTGGGAAGTTACGGTGCGATGGAAAACGTGTTTGTGTTCGCTCGTATACAGCCGACATGCATGTTGTGTGGTTCGCATGAACATTAGCGATAAGTGCAGGCAGGCTACACTGTCTCACCACCGGAACTATTAAAAAAATATGGTACCCGCAGGTCGCATTCCTTCTAGAAATTTCGACAACGATGGTGTGAGAACTTTGCAAGAACTAGTATAACTCAACAAGGCAAACATGCTGGCCAGTTGGTGTGAATTGAACAAATTGGGACCAGCGAACAGACGGGTTCACAGAAGGTGTACACGGGACATTGATGTTCCGTGTGCTGCTTCTTTTGGTGATCCCGTCTGTTCCCTTATCCCAATATGTTCGATACTGGAACCTACTCCGTCAATACTAAAGACATTTCATTTGGACAGAGTTACATATATTCATTTGGAGTTCACTGTATGGAGTGACCTGGAGTTCACTGGAGTGACCAAAACGCTTAGGACCGATACTGCAGTAACAATAGACTACAGTTGCTGCAATACTGAAGTAGATAATTTGGGAAGTAAAGAAGACTTTATATCAGAAATATTTATTCATGATTACGGGCAGCACGTCTATGTTGTTGGGCCGATTATCAAGCGATCAGGCGCTCGCGCGCCAGACATTCACAGGGTGACCTTATGCATACAAAGCCCTCAGAAGATTTTTGCGTTGATTCTTTTGTGGTCACAACACTTGATAGGCGTGAATCCTTTTGCTATTTTCTGTTTCTTTGCTGCTGCATGACTTATTTAGAATACCTTCCAGGCTCCTTTACGAAACACTGAATAAGGGAAGCTATGCAGGATAAAAGTAAAACTGATTAAAAAAACAAAACGTGACAAAGGGCTATGAAGAAGGCAAAAGTATAACGCTATGCAGCATAATTAATATCTGTACAAGCGCACTCAAGGCACCTGTGATGGAGATGCCTTGTGATCCAACTGTGATGAAGAGTATGGCATCGGGAAGCTAATACTAAGTGAAGCGATATAGCCTATGTGACAATGCAAATGAATTGAGAGCATTTTTCTTGCCCAAAATATGCCTGAAGTTCGATTTATTACAAATCCTTGTGGACATGTGCTCTGTGCTTTCAAGGGTACGGAGGAAATGACTTGGAGAAATTTACATATTTGTGAAAGGTACATAAAAAGCTAATATTGAGTATAGTGCACCGCTTAATAGTGTGCATGTCATTATCTTATTTCGACATACCATAAGAAACGTACTTTTGTTTGCTTTTCAGGGCCGAATTTATGGGTCGCTCTTAAAGAGGAGCGGATAAAGGAGGCGGGGAGGGGCAGGCAACGTTTCATTTTAGCCATGTATTTCTCGAAGTTTTTTTCGTGGAAAAAAACATTAGAGGCTCAGCATGGTTTTTCTATGTAATATTTCTCACTTCGGAGCTGAGACCCCTTGATGCCAACCCTAGTGCCTTTTCTCCTTCGTGCTGTTGTCGCCTTGTAAAGGCTGTGGGCCTAACGCTGCTGGCGCAGCTTTTACTCACTAACTCCTCCATAATTTCAATAGCACTGGCATAATGACATACTATTATTTTAGTGCACAAGCACTAGGGCTTCCGCCCCGCTGAAATGCAGTTGCCCGTTTGTCTGTCTGGTCCCTCCGCGGCCTGGTAGAGCTGGTACCAACAGCCTGGGTGGCAGGTGGACCAACTAAGTCACGTGTCCTTGTGACACCACCGCAACCT
Source organism: Amblyomma americanum (assembly GCA_030143305.2). NCBI lineage: Eukaryota > Metazoa > Arthropoda > Arachnida > Ixodida > Ixodidae > Amblyomma > Amblyomma americanum. Next base: position 67,126 of record JARKHS020034357.1, on the reverse strand, counting down.
GCCCACCGGATTGTGAGCCAAATGCACACCGCATCAGGTGACAGTTCAAAAAATGATTAGTCGCGAGAGGTTCCCCCGGAAGATCAACCTTGGTATCACAAGCCCTTCCGATGGCAGCACCTGCCATCGCAGGGCAAAGGAGCATTGCTTAACCGCTGCACCACTGCGCCAGGAGTTGTATGAGGACTCCCAGGGAGCTATAGAATGCAGAAAATAAACAATTCTGCCGCAGTAAAAGTCTAAAATAATGTAATATCACCCAGACTTACATCATATGATATATCAATTAACGTAGCCCAGTTAAATCAAGCAAAACCACAGAATGTCAAGATAAACCATACAAAACGAGGGATAACCGTGCTAGCACACAATAACTTGCGGTTAGCCTCAAGCTAAACCTCCCGTGATGTTCTTTAATTTGTATAAAGCAGTGCATTGCATCGCTTAACTTTCTAGTTCATGCTTGATAAATCGCAGACTCAACGACTGAAATGGTGAGGTCAATGCGGCTTTTTCTGAGCCAGATATGCGTGGAAACATAGCCCCGACAGCTGTTTGGGTTGAACGGGTTGAACGTAGATCTGAGGACGTGACGCGGAACCGCTGACTCCTCTCCAAGCGCATTGTCTTCATCAAAAGACAAAGCTTTATCAGAAAGCACTACGCGGCTTGTAAGATGAAAACTTGAGCATCATCATCATATAGTTACGTCCGCTGCATTTAGTGGAGGTTCTATATTTGTGACCTCAAATTAACACGTTCATTGCTCCGTAGGTCACCGGTAGGTCCCGTCATTCATTTATACTGTGAAGTCACAAACACTCGGTCGCATGATGTAGCCGTGGGACAGCTGAGGTTTTTCACAGAGTTCGCGGAAAGCACATACGCCAGGTCGCTTTTTCCACCTGTTGACGGTTGAAAGAAGCTGGCGTAGCCAGTAGCTCACTATAGTCGCATACTTTTCCCCGTCGTAGAACCCCCTTTCCAGCCAATAGCGTCGGCCGATTCTTATGACCCTGCTACCGTGACAATGCAAGCAGCGGCGCTACAATGCAGAGAGGGGTCTATCCCCGGCTATAGAGGGAAGGGGTTATCCCCTTTCATCAACAACTTCCTGCTTTGTCACACTAGCAGGGTCATGAGAATCGGCCGACGCCATTGGCTGGAAGAGATTACTTTGACGGGGGAAAGCCGCTTCGTTCTTGAGTTGTATCCGACTATAGTGGGTCACGCCGAACCAACGAAAATTTAAGGGTGTCCCATAGGTGGACTACGACGCACGGGGATTAGGCTCCGAAAATCCATGCCGCAGGGAACGGTTTGAGAGTGCCTTCCACCAGCCGCTACCACATCACAGCAAGCTTCCTGGTTGAAAACTTATTCGGTTATACACACACGGCATAAAGCAATTTGAATTGACGCGCTCTATACACAGGCGAACAACAAAGGAAATGGCGTGTCGGTGGCGCGACTAACCTGACTCAATTTATGTGTGCCGCGACTCCCAGAAAAATGACGCTGCACGGGAACCTACTATGTACGAGTGCACTCCAACGCACAAAAGGTGAAAAATGGTTTTAGTGCAATAGAAAAATTTGTAAATTTATTAAAAGCGGCAACAGGTGAGGAATCACAAACAGAAAGTAATTTTTCTTTCTTTTTTTGGTGGGGTGGTCTATTGCCCTTGCCTTCGAGGAGCGGCATTCAGTGCTTCAAATCTAAACAAGCAGTCGGATTCTTTGTTCATGCAAGTTATCATTTTGAATGCTTTGTCTCATTTGGCGAGTATGTATCATTCGGAGTTGCAGCTCGCTAGCAAAGCTGCTGCCTGTATATTGTTAGTGGAGACGCGCACTACTTACTATATTTGAGAGACAGATGTCCGCCTGTGACGACTGTGCATACCACGTTCCGTTCCTCTTTTGAGGCGAGAACCCTACACTTTGAATACTAACACGCCTATATGGAAGCAAAGAGGGGGGTAAGCTGTCCTTCACTGCACTACTCTATTGCAGTGTATGTCTCTCGATTCGCAATTACCAGCTGGAAAGGTTAACGATGCGATCCCTTTCAGACAGCATCATAGCAACTTCTGCGTCGTGTACATTCTTTGCTATGCGCTGCTGTTACAGGCACAGCACGAAACAATTTCTGCGGATCGTCACACGCAAGAATGCATAGCACAGGCTTGCAGCTGAGATTTTGCGCGCGTCCAAGCCTCGCCGGAGTCGACGGCCGCCAGCCGCATCCCATCAAGGAACAAGCCGTGACTGCGAACTGAAGCACAACTTTGTTGTTGTGCTCTAATAAAGACCTGCGAGAGTCGGGGTTTTTTTTTTTTGTGGACAGAATGCGATCACGAGCGGGGTTCGCCCTCTGGATAGCGTGCCTTTGCCGTGCGCTTCGTTCTGCGTCCTTGGACGCAAGGGAGAGCATACGCTTGAGAGTATTTTTTTTTTCATTATTCGAGTATTAGCCCAGCCACAATGCGAACTCACTTGGCTGCTCCTGTACGCGGGCAGCGATAGCCCGTGACGAAGACGTTTTTATGAAATCTTATGAAGTCCAGAACAGGATCCTCTCCCACCTCGGTTTTTATTACTTTTTTGACGTCACGCAGGTTGCCTTACAAATGGCTGCTTCTTTCGGTAAGCAAGCTGACATCTCTATCCGTTGCATTTGCAGTGTGCGCGCATTGTATACATGACAAGCGTGCGACTTGCCTCCTCGGTTCCCGAATACGTTCGCGTGCGTGCTTCTCTGCAAGCAAAACAACCATGCATACACGCTCATTTTTTTTTTACTTCAGAGCTTAATTATAATTTCAATGTCAGACCCCAGCGATCATTCCGTTTGTAGTGACTGAGTGAAGCATTAATCTCCAGAAGTCAGCAACCAACGCAGTGAAAAGTTTGACTTGGCGAGGTCTGCGTTCTGTTCAGAAGCCAAATGCAGAAATGAAGTAGCAGAGCGCATTTGTCATACCGACTATGCGAACGAAAATAAAGCATCTGTAATAAATTTCACACACAACGGAAGGTCCCAGACGAATGGGGATATTGCTAGCAGCAGAGCAAGCTGGTGGATATATTTCGCACGTTGCGCCCATTTAATTCATGCCCCAAAGCTACTGAGCTGACCCTGCAGCAAAGCGAGCAAAGCGAGCAAGGCGGCACGAAAAACAATCTCTTGGCTAGCGCCATCACCGTAATACGTCATAGCTGAAAGCTCCACTAATTCCAGAGAGACACCTTTCCCAGCACTGTCTTTCATCCACCCACCGTCGATTCGCATCGAGGTGCCCGCACTGGGACAACATCCCTATCCTTTCCCACGTGGTCCGGCACTCCCGGGTTAGGTTAGGCTAGGTTAGATTAGGTTAGTGTAGGTTACGAAGAAATGAGGTGCGTGGTTACTACTCACCCTGGGTGCACATCTCATCTGAGTTGCTATTAAAGGCATCAACTCACTCAATAGAGGGAGGTCGAGTACAAGCCGAATTGATATTCACCTCGAAGACCGCCTTTTGGGAGTTTTCATAAAACACGCGTGTATTTCTTCTCCCCCAGCTGATATTTATGTCTTGTGTTCAGGCTTCATTTTACATTGATGGTACGTACTACGCACTGTACAGTGCATGCGGGGGTGACCCACCTACATTCGGGACCGTGGTGTTGCAATTAGCAATATATGCCCACACACTCCATGCGCCTCCGAGGGAGCACTGTCAGTTCATGCCCACCCCTCCCCTATTCTTCATCCCGCCAGACCACAAGGGGAAGCAGTACTGATTTACCCCACGGCTTCCGGAGCCCGCCGAGCAAGCCCGCTACTTATATAAGGCTCCGAACTACAAAATCCGCGACAGCAAAGTCCCTATATATATAGTTTTCAGAAATAAAGTATTTGACTTGCCGCGTTCTTCTACAAAGCCAAACGATTTCCAGGGGGCCGGGGCCATAAGGGAGATGTCGCTGCGTGTAATGAATCACTTAGTGGTCGAAATGCCAATTAAAAAGTAGCATGGGAGCGTTGAGAAGTAATCAAATGAAGGTTTTCAACAAATTTTCACAGTGATAGTCGTATGAGAGACGTTTCCCGGATAAACGGCGTTACGGCAAAATGGGAGGACGAGGCGCCTCGGTGGCCGGGATCGAACCCGAAAGACGCGGTTTCAATCCCGGCCACCGCGGCGGTCGCATTTCGATGGAGGCGAAATGCTAGAGGCCGGTGTACTGTGCGATGTCGGTGCATGTTAAAGAACCCCAGGTGGTCGATATTTCCGGAGCCCTTCACTACGGCGTCCCTCACAGCCTTAGTCGCTTTGGAACGTTAAGCTCCATAAAACAAACCTAAACCAAACATGGGACGAATAGTGTGAGCTCTGAAGATTGTGTCATCTTTGGTCCTATCATCCATGTGGCGAGTGGGGACAACGACGCCGTTGCGAGGATGACAGCACAGTTACGGCAGTCGCTGAGTGCGACATCAACGATGAAATCCGCTTCCAACGCCGTTCACGCGAAGTTCTAAACGGAATCGTGTAAAACAAAACGAGCCTGCAATCCAGCTTTCTTCACTTCAAAGCTTACTTGTCCTTAATTTCATCGGTCACCCCACGAATGATAATATTTGATCAGCAGTGGGATGCGAAACTACCGTATACATGCGGGGTATGGCCCCACTCATGTATGGGTCGCTCCCCACAACTTGGGAGTATAGGTATGCAAAAAAAACAACAGGCTGAAACCAACTGTGTGCAGGCGTTTCCCGAAGAGCTGTTAGATGAGGACAACTGCTAGCGCTTCTATCACTATTATCGTTCTTCTGCATGCATTTCTGCGCAGCTCAGTGCTACTGCAAGGGTCTTGAAGTTTCATCCCTGGAGTTCGACATTTTTGTCGGTGCTAAATCTTGAACCGTCCACTTTTCCATTGTTCCATAGGTGACAGCTTTCGATGGGAAATAATCGCTTAACATCGTACGGTGCAGCTTCTCAAGCTTCGAGATGTCGCATACGCCGAACTACGCACGCGGAAAGCGGGCAGCCGGCATAATAATAATAATAATAATAATAATAATAATAATAATAATAATAATAATAATAATAATAATAATAATAATAATAATAATAATAATAATAATAATAATAATAATAATAATAATAATAATAATAATAATTGCTTTTTGGGGAAAGGAAATGGCGCAGTATCTGTCTCATATATCGTTGGACACCTGAACCGCGCCGTAAGGGAAGGGATAAAGAGGGTAGTGAAAGAAGAAAGGAAGAAAGAGGTGCCGTAGTGGAGGGCTCCGGAACAATTTCTATCACCTGATGACCTTTAACGTGCACTGACATCGCGCAGCACACGGGCGCCTTAGCGTTTTGCCTCCGGTGGGGGGCGGGGGGGTGTGAATGAAGTCCTTGCAACAACAACAAAATCAGTAAAGCATTCAGCGGAATGAAGTGCAAGCCCCTAAACATTGTCGCTAAAAGGATTAAAGTTACAGGCACTTCGAATGTAGTAAACGGAACAGAAAATGAGTACATTTATGAGGGCAATGACGACAGCGAGGACGGTGACGGCCTAAACAGCGACGACAGCGATAAAGAACCTTAGAGCTATCTGGAATCAGGCCCTATAATAGCGTGAAGTTGTAATGGAAATTAAAGTAGTTTCTACAAAATATCGCTTGAAAATTGAACTGGAAAATGCCGCTTTCGGTTAAGGGCCACACCCCACCCAGATACAGGGGGAAAAAAAAATTGCGGTCCTTACCCGACTATATATGCGTTATTACTGCGCAGTGGTAGTAGTGGGGAAATCACAAACGCCACTTGGGAAGAACATACAGCTCGTAGCGCTTGCTTCTCCAAGCGAAATGAATGCGAAAGAGCCGAAAAAAAAAGCCTGCCCCCTCCTCTTCATCCGCACCTTTGCACACACACAGGATAGCACAACTCGCAACTCATAACGCGTTAAAGGAACCTAAGTGTAGTATGCTGTAAATAAAAAAAAATAAAGAAAAATGTTACGTTGCCAAACACCACTTGGCACCTGATTGCCTTCTATATGATTAGGGCGTGCTAGCAAAATCTGGAGAAACTTACAGAACTCAAATTACAGCCTAGAAACTGGAAATCCCCGCACCCATTTAACATGGAAGCGGAGATGTCCAATGATTGGCAAGGAAAAAGTTAGGCGTATATGAGAGCTATATCAACCCACGCGTCACAAACACTACCTGAGAGGACAGTACAAACGGCTGTACAGAGGAAAACAACAACAACAAAGCAGCTGCTGCACTGGTAACGGAAAAGGTAATCTGCTCAAACTGTTGAAGAAACTCCGTGTCCGCTTTGCTGAAGCAAGGAATCCAAGAAATTTATTAAAAATGAGACGTACTAACAACGTCTCAAGAAGAACAGCGGAGTGCGCAGAAAAACTGGGCGCACATGACTGGAAGGTAAAAAAAAAACGAAAATTAAGGGTAGTTATAAAATTCAATCGTTTCCGCGTACGCAAAGTACGCGCATCAGCTGTGAACACTACTCTCCGATCTAGGCACACATTACGCGCGAATTTCAGCCTCCGCATCTTTCTTCCTCTAACGACCTCAGTACAGCCACCACTTCTTAAATGCTTATTTCCCCGCCTCGCAGCGCTGGCAAACACGCGCACTCTTACGGGGAGGCGTTTAAGAGGGCAAACATCCATCTTGGCAGCAACCGCGGGCTCAGAGGAAGCGCGTACACTGAGAGAGGCGCTGAAAGGGCGGACGGCATCCCGGCGCCTAACACATAGCTTGCAACAGCACCTCGCGCCAAGCACCGCGCGGCGACCAACAAATCTCGTGTTCGTGCCGGCAACCAATTCCTCAGGGCGCCCGCAGAGAAGCCTGATGCATGCATGCGCACCGCCCGCCTTACACACAACGCCGCTCCTACGCTCAGGCCGCCAGAGGGCGCTGCAGCCGCGCGGGGAGATGCGTTTGCTTCTTGCTGACGCAGGCTGGTGTTAAAAGTTTCGCCGCCGCCCAAGAGTGTTGCGCCTTGGTGTGTGTACAGTATAAGCGCGCGGAGCGCCGACGCGGCCGCCTCCGCCCATGCCCCAGCAAAGCTAAGCGCCTGGCGCTCAATTATGAATTCCTTTGCAGTCGCCCCGAGAGGGATCATTTTTATTCGGGTCGCAGTGCGAGCGTAAACCATCGCGCGCGCGCACGCGAAGCAGGCGTTGCTTGCAAACACTGACGACCCGCTTCTTATGCAGCCTTCAACACTTTCAAAATCCTAGCGCATTTGTCTTGTTGGAAGAAGGGCAGTGGACGCGAGAGTACAGGCGCGTGTTTACCCGAAAATGAGAAAAATAGAAAGAAGAAGCATTAATTATACATAAGCTTCGATGAAAGAAGGAGCAGAGAACGGATCGCATGGAAAAGTGGAGGCCGTTCCAGCGCACTTTCGACTCGCTAAATGTTATTTTCGAGTCGTGTTCGTTGAGGGTTTTCAGCTGGCTGGCAGCAGCTGCGTTCTGAGGGTGGCAAGAACCAATTGCGCGTCATATTTGGTTACGAGGTGCAGTTTATACGCTGCAGGAGTTTGTTTTCTTTACTCTTTTCACGCCGACCAACTAGCCACAGCTTTTAATTTTGTGGTCACTGAGAATATTATACTTTTCTCGCCAATGGTACTCACCGCCTGTTTACAGCAGATATTCAAAGGCCGGGATTGGGAACAGTTGGGGATAAGGATTAATGGAGAATACCTTAGTAACCCGCGACTCGCTGATGACATTGCCTTGCTAGGTCCCCTGCAGTAGGTGAACTGCAAATCATGATCAACGAATTACACAGCTAGAGCCAAACTGTGGGTCTAACCGAACACCAAAGTAATGTGGAACGCATTTGGGAGGCACTCTCGGATCATGAATAGCAGCTTGCCAATATCTCAAAAGAAAAGTGCCTAACAGCTGTATCTGAACTGTACAGGGGCAAAACGTGAAGAATAACGAGAATGGTTCAACTGAAGGAGAACGCAGTGACCTATGGAAAGGAAAATGATAAGTGTAATTTAAGAGACAGGAAGAAGCCAGAGTGGGCGAGGGAACAAACGCGGGTTAATTACAACTTAGTCGAAATCAAGAGGAAGAAATGGGCTCGGGCAGGGCATGTAATGCGAAGACAAGATAACCGATGGTCCTTAAGAGTAACGGAATGGATTACAAGAGCAAGCAAGCGTAGCAGGGGGCGGCAGAAGGTTAGGTGGGCGGATGAGATTAAGAAGTTTCCCGGGATAGGGTGGCCGCAGCTGGCACAGGACAGGGTTAATTGTAGAGACATGGGAGAGGCTTTTGCCCTGAAGTGGGTGCAGTTAGGCTGATGATGATGATGATGATGATGATGGCTATTGTGAAAATAATCTCTGTACTCCGCACTCAGTATTATTCTAAAAAAATGACCTTGTAATTCAAACATTTATTAACCCGATCGTTTAGAAAATCTTTGTGACATTCAATAATACATCTTAAACAAGCTGCTATAACTATTTTTTTTTACGCTGCAACCATTAACTTACAAATTTTTTGTCACACATATACATAATATATAAACATACACGCCATTACAGATATATAGTACAAAATCAACAAGTGACGGGACCGAAACTTTATTCCCCTAGCCAATGTTTCAAGAACAGGAGCAGCAACGAAGTCAAATTTTGCTATATAGATAGCTTATACGTGCACTGGTTTTACTTTTTCAAAAACTGTGAGATCAAAAGGCGCCCAGTAACGCTCAGAAAACCCGCGCGCAAATCATATGTCGTCAGAAATTAACCAGATCCTGTTGATGTTTCTAAAAATCATAACGAGCCAAACGCTCTCATGAGAGTCTTCTTTGTCAGATGGAGCCTCGTTTATAAGTCATACTTTCGAGCGTGGTTTAATTTATTCCTTCCTATACTTTCTCACTGGCTGCTAAAGATCTGAAGAGATTGGCGGAATATCTGAGCCCAGAAGACGGCGATAACGATGGGATCACTATAGCTCCGTCGCCGATTAAGCAAAGATGAGCCTCTGCTACAGTGAACGCTCAAGCGTTTAGTTGCGATAGTTGGGAGTGGCTTTCTCAATTCATTATTACGCACAAGCGAAATAGCGGAGGCGGACAGGAGACTGCAATATTACTATATACCGTTTTTGTCGTTTTGCATGCTTCACGCTTCTACCAGTTCGCTACTACACATGAACTTGGAATGTTACAGTAAAATATATAGTAGATCCCATACATTCTGGCTACTTTACTTTTACAGTGAGGAATAGAAAATAAGGCGTTCACGTCAGTGCTTGCGACCGAAGTCGGCTATTCGCCTTTCCTTGCTTGTGTTGAACCACATAAGTATCCCTGATTGCACACAATGAATGTTAATTGTTTCATGCTGTATTCACAGTATAATCATTTTAAGCATTATGTTATAAAGATAGCTGGAAAACAATTGCCGAAATAAAAATTGCCGAACAAAACTGAGCCAAATCTAGAGCTTCACATCGAAAACAGTCAACTCCAAAGTTTGCATGCTGATACTGACTAAATTATTTGCATAATTTTTACTTAAATCATGGTGTAGAGCTTCTCTACTAACGTGTAAACCACGTCATATAAGGTCTTGTATAGCGCTATGCTTTGAGCGGATAACAAACTTTCGCTTTTTTATCAGTTTCCGTTTAGGTGGATCTGGCTCATTTCTAAAAAAAAAAAAAAAACTTCTTACACATTTGCTCTTTCTTGACGTACAGCCGACAGTCCCTCGTTTCTTCATTTTTTTTTGTTTCATTATGTTTCAGCACTAATCTTATAGTTTTCTTTTGAACATTATGACAGGCTGTGAAAAGGCGGATAGGGGGAAAGTGAATTTAAGGAGGATAAATTAAATAACAATTCCAAGCTCATCGCTGCGTCTCTGCCCTGATAAAAATGGTGTCTAGACTGTCTATAGACTTCTTATAGGCTACACTGCATTCCAATCGATATTTTTGTTTTCTGTTTATAGTCCCAAAAGAAAGCCAACTAAAAGTGTATGGCAATAAATCTACAGATTGTCTATAGACGGTCTATAGGATTTGTATTGCCTTAGATTAGTCCATAGGATTTGTGTACAGAATGTCTATAGACTTTATAGAAAAAAGTCTATAGGTCTAAAGGCCAGTCTATAGACTGCGTAAAGAAATTTTTGTAAGGGCATGATCCGCAAAACGCTACCGCATACATGTACGAGACGCCTACAACCCACACCACATTTGCGTGCTATCAACTTAGTTGTCTTTTTAACGCGAGCATTGGGTGCGGGTCAGCATCTTCATTCCTCACCTGCCTCAAGCCCTTCTCTCTCCTGACACCCGCCTGCTGGACGTACAAATAATAAGTATTTCAAAACAAAAGCGCGACAGCTGCAGGCCTAGCTCCTCCGGATGGAGGGTTAAACACCACTTTCACCGCTTTCGCAGCATTGTTTTTGTCCTTGCCGTCCTGACAGAACACGAAGCCCTGCAGCGTCACGCGGAACAGACGTGAACCAGGCGTGCAATTTGGCGCGCTCGCGCCAACCCGACAACAACGCATACGACCGTAATGAAACTTGTACAACAAGACAGGCGGACAGAGAGTCAGGCGGCTGTCCACCAAACGCGCGCTCGAATGCACACACCGCACGAAGCTTTTAGGCATGGGATGTGCACTCATGCACACATCGCCGTCGGCAAACTGTCATCACCTGCCGTCCCGCTGCTTTCGACAGGAGCGCCCTCTAGCGTCAAGAGTTATTACACCGAGAAACAAGTACATATCTATGTGCATCACTGAGCCTTATTTTTATGATATACATTTACTTCAGTCTTTCAGTTCGCTTTTAGTGCGGCCAGAACACTCGGCAATGCCCCGCACTTTTCTCAAGTGACGCGTATTAACGACCGCGAGAAAACCACGAGGTTGAGTGATCCGGAATTGATGGCTTCGTTTCCCTGGACTCGTCCTGCAGGCGCTGAGGCGACGGGATGTGCGGACGCTCCGGCCACACCGATGATTTGTTGCCATCACTCATGCTCTGGCATGACCGTAGTTCTTTGAGCCCGTTAGTGTTGCTGCACCGGTTGCTTGCCACTGATGATGCTCAGATGAGCGCTCTTGCCGAGGTGTCCATGACGTGTCCATGAAACCTGATCGTGCAAAAGCGGAGTTTAATACACGGTTGCGTGCTACCGTGCGACTGGAACATCGCATTTTCCCAAGCCGCTAGTATGCTCTGTATTGACAGAAGGGCACGTCCCAGAAATAGCGACAAAACGTCGCTAATCGTATATAAGATCGTTAACAGCGGTCCTCTGGTTTCCCGTCCGCTCAGAGCATTCAGCATTCCATTTTTCAACAAAATGAGCCTCTTGTCTCGGCGATGAACAGGTGCTGATGAACCGTTACGTGCGGTTACGGTGACATAACAATGGCAATAGCTTATTTACGTCGTGATATAGCGAGTTCCTTTCCGAAAGTGCTCTCAGAGTGGGAAACTATTTGACAGAGTGCTATAGACACACGTGTGCTGTGTAGCCTGAACGGTTTTTCTGAACACCATGGTCTTCCCTTAGCCAGAAAGAATGACTTGTCCGGTTAATGTGAACTCATACTCAGCAAAGAAGGGACAGGACTTAATTCAGAGTCAGCTCCTGGACCATGTGCCAGCAGGAAACTATTTGAAAAGAGTATTTACGGCAGATATACCATGTACAGAGATTGAAAGATATGGAAGGATGCAAGATTAACCCGGACAACATATAGTTGGCTTCAGCAGAAGCGGAGGAATTGCTGCTGATATTTTTATTCTAGTTAATATCACTCCTGTTGCTGCTCTGGTAGTAACTAACGTATATGAATAAAAAAAATAACAAAGGAAATGGATGGGATAAAATTGCTAACAGATGGTGAAGGAACGCTCGTCTGGATCAAATGCAAGGAATAAATATCCTAACAACAAATAACTGGGCCCACAAAACAACGGAAGTGAATACGCGAACTGGTCGGTGAGAAGAAATCAATACGTAGCGAGTGTCGTCAACGAACATTGACTATCTTTCGACGTATAGTGTTGATATCTTATAGACAGCACAGCTACTGAAAAGAAAAGCAGTGCTGTTCACCATGGGAAAGGCGATGTCTGCAAAAGTGTGGTTTAACTTTTGGTCAAAGCATTATTCCGTTCTAATTTCAGTTCAGTTGTGCTGAATCTTGCCTCATGACACTTCCTATATCTAAGCCTAACTTAAATAAATTAGGCCTAACCTAGGTACGTTTGCTGTTACCACAACCTTTCCATTTTATGGTTCCTGAGAACGCAGCGGTTATTAAGACATTAGTAACCTACTCAAATTCTCTGTCGCATGAGAAAAAGAGCACTACAATGCACTTTCAGGCACAGATTTCGCGGAGGATTTGTGTGCGCGCTCATACAAAAACGGCTATTACTTCTGGCTTTCATTTTTCACATCCAGGGATAAATGAATGTCTTCAACTAAAACAATGTCGCATATTAACCTGGTTAACCTGGTAATAAATAGCCGCAAGATTAAACTGAGATAACTTTGCTGATTGGCAGTTCGCCGCTTTTACATATCGGGGCACCCTTGTGGAGTGGTATACAAATATGAAGCTGAGATAAACAAAAGGCATTGAAGTTGCAGTAATTTCGTATTACAGTCTTCTGTGCAAAACTACTGCGGACTGTGTAATGCCAGGGTTGTGTAGTTGAACCTCGCTACAACGAAGTGGAAGAGACCCCGCGATTTTTTTTTTTTTCGTGGCAGTATGCGACATTGGTTGTAACTGTCGCATGCTGGTGTACTTACCTGCCACTGTGTAAACGAACACAACAACGCTATCGTTTAGTGTGCCGCCGATGTGCATCGCGGTAGCCTTCCACACACGCACTGAGCGCCCATAAGAATGCGAATCTACGACCAACCGAATATGTCAGCCCTGACATCTGGCGTCCGCGTCTTGCGCGGCTCTCATGCATGAGCTTCAGGGCCTAGAAAACGAGTCATGGGATATTTAGCCTCATACTGAAGCCTATTGCAAACGTACTGCAAAGGAGCGCGCTCAGTGGCGATGTGGTCGCGAGCACTTCCTTTGGTTGGCTTCTCCGCATAGCTCACGAGCAAGGGGTGCCACAGCACATTTCGCGCGACAGGAGTGTCTTGCGGATAATGCACACATCGAACTGAAGGCTTTGACGATACCCGCATTGTGGTGAACGGATTTTGTTGAACGCTTTCTTTTGCCGCTGCTTGTCGCTACATGTGAAACCAGGGGGAGTGTCTCGATACCGTCAAGCACACAAAGCGCACTGCCAAACGGCTTTAACCATGTGACCATGGTGCGAAAACGGAAACTGAACTGCACATGAAACCTGAGAATCAGGATGCGCAAGCAGTAGGCCTTGTGCAGCGAGGACGTTTGAGCAAGGGAGCTGTAATCCGTTACGTCGAACCGATACGTCGAACCGAAATATATATATATATATATATATATATATATATATATATATATATATATATATATATATATATATATATATATATATATATATATATATATATATATATATATATATATATATATACTCAGCGCTAGACGGCCGGTGGGGTTCATTGAAGGTGCGTTTTATTTCATTGTAGGGAAATTTTACTTCGTAAAAGGGAGATGTCAAATAGTGCTTTTCTGGGAGATTCCAGGAGAAATTAATTATATCGATTTTTACGTTGCAAATATTGCTAACTGAAAGAGTTTCCACTTCACCTGCTTATGCATACTCCCGGCTTCGTGTAGCACCGCACGACTGCGTGTTGGCTGCAGCACGTTAACGAGATGTTGCAGCAATAAAGTGTGAACACTCGTTGTCTGCACTTCTTAATGTGGATACAGATAAAGAACGCAAATTACATCGGCAGTGGGCCCACCGGCATAAAAGCACTGCATTCATATGACATTTAAAATTTTTATATGCAGTCAGAAAAATAGAAGTGGGTGGTGGAGTAAATAAATCAACAGTTCGAAGTGCCACTTTACAATAACTCGGCAAAAAATGTGGAACAAATTTTCACTCCTTGTTTCGTATCGGCTTCATTGATCGTGTTGAGGCTATTCAAAGAAAGTATAACAAAAAGTAAATGCTAATTATCGTAAGTGATGACTCTTTGTATTATTTTTATAAGAGATTTGCCGCAGTGTTTGAATCAAAACTTCATTTCCGGTGATTACTGCAAGTTTATTGACTCAAATCTTCCAATCCTATTACCGAAACGTTGTCAATATTGAAGCATTGTAAAATAATTCATTGGGTAAGAAGTAATCCATGATGTCCTTTTTTCTAACCTTTCTGGGACATCTCGCATAAACACCATGGCTGATGCTTTCTTAAATATCTATGAAACAACTACTTATGGGCAACTTGCGCTGAAACATTTTATTACTAGAACAGCAAAATGTAAGGCAAACACCCTCTGTCAGAAGTCTTTTAAGCCAATTATCGAAGAACGTTCTTTTCTCGAGCTGCAGCAATGCTTTAAGCTTCAACTTAATGTTACATAAATATTGCTTAGTTAGTAATCAGCATTAGCCTGAGCGTAGCGCAATAGCTAAAATAGGAAGTCTATATAGCTTTCTCAAAAACTTCGCAGTCGAAGAAAAATTCGCCCTGACCCGGGGATCGAACACGGGACCACTGTCTGTCAGGTGCTGTCGCTCTACCAACCAAGGCAATCGAACGTATGGAACGAAAAAAAAAAGCAGAATTGACCAAGAACTCGAAGCTGCAAAGGTGTTGAATATATTTAGGGAAAACTGCGAATGTATAGTCGAATTGAAGTGGGTGAATAATTCCGCATTATCATCCACATGACCACAGCCGAACAGCTGAAAGGAAAGGTATACAGCTTTCTCAGAAGCTGCGCAGTTGAAGATAAAATAGTGATTACTTTAACTATATAGAAGTAGCTATAATAGGAATACTCTTAAAACAATAATGAGTAATAACTTGTTGATATTGAGTAAATGCTCCTTCATTAAAATCTACTCCACCTTGGGTGTTTCCCCTAATACGCTGGACTAGAATATTTTGACAGTTCAGCAAACTAACTGAATAAACTTTAAGCTTCTATTGGATTGTTATAGACTTCACAAGGACGTAATGTGGTTATTTGAAATTCGGTGTGTAGTTTTCCAAGGGATAATACGACGTGAAAAAAATATTTTCGTGGACAAATAACTGTTTTACTAATAGAAAAAAAAAACGATGTGTGTGATATATCTTTGCGTGTGTGCGTGTGTGGAAGGGGTTGAAGAACAAGGCAATACAACTAACGCAAATGTCCTATGCATTGCGTGAACAGTCATGGTTGCTTAGACAGGCATGCAATCAAATATAAAAGAATGCGACGAATTGCTAAGCGTCTGAACAACTTTCTCTATATGCTCCGACATCTGCATACAAGCAATATTAAGAAGAAACAGGACTCTTAAATGAGTATGGAATAACTGGACGGGTTTTATTGTTATTTTTATCTGAGCACGGGACATAGCCTTGAGCATGGAGTATGCACAGTTCAGCATCATTCAGTATTATACATCTTTACCAGCCTTATTCTTATGCGGTACATAGGAACTGACTATAATATTTGTCACAAAATGTAAACTATCCATGATGCTCATGACAACGAAACGAGAACTCTGCGAAACAATTTCCCTTTGATGTTTATCATTCGGATAAGGTATAAGGCGATATGGTTAGCAGTATACCTAGATCTGTGGGACTGCTTCCTCGGAAAATCAGGTACTTGGACTTCTCGTAATTACTTTTCTAGAATGGCGTCGCCTGCTTTTTAATATTCATTTCTATACCATACCATGGCGGGAGTTTTGGAATTTGTACGTAACTTGCATTTTTGAAATTGATACTTATTTTTTGGCTCCCATGATTTTTCTGGTGCATCGATTCCTGGCTGAGCCCAAGGAGAGCCTGTGACCGTGTGACGTGTAGGCGGTGCATGCTTATTTATGCCCGTATGGACGCTATAGTTTACACCGGCTTGCAGGTCTGTATACAGATGAATAAGCTCGGTACACGCTAAAGTACGGCAGGCGTCCTCGTCGTCTGCTCTGGGATACGACATATCGAACTGAAGACTTGCTAGGCTATTACTTCAAGTAGTTTACAAATTACGGCAACGATTCAGTCTTTTTTTTTTCCTGATAACGAAAGTAAAAACCAACATCATTCAGAGCCTCGTTCGTGCATTATGAAACTAGTTCGCTGTTAGTCATTGTATGCAAAGTGAATAGCGTTTCAATCCCATTTAACCTACCAATTTCCCAAATTGGAATCCGTGGTGTTGTCTGGGAGCGATTTTCGCAAGCCCATACCTTCTACCTTTTTTTCCATAGTCTTTTATCGTGCCCAATCAAAAGCATGCACGTAATCACTTGGACGCCAGAGTAATAATTATCTTTCCTCTTTTTTATCTTTTTTATGTACATTGATCTGGGCAAGCGAAATGGATTAGAGCGAACATACCCCTATCCCGTCCATATGCGCATCAAAGCAGTATCTGCTCCCAGTCAATACCGCGAGCTATGTATAGTTCTTTTCTCTCTTAAGACCGCTGCCGTGTGCCCCGATGAAAGAACGCACCGGACAGACTCCGGGACGTCAGAGCGCCCGGGTGAGGCAAACTATCGTCGCTGCAGAAGGAGCAGAGAACAGCAACGACAGCAGGTTCGGTAGCCACCGCGGGCACGACATTGCTGCTCGCCATCGTGTGAAGCAAGCAGCTTCCCCCCCCCCCCCCCCCCCCCTTCTCCTCTCCCTTGGCCTCTCGTATCACACACGAGCTGGGTGGCCGCGGCTACAAGTGGCGGCAGCGGTAGGCGACGCCACTGGCTCCTCCCACGAACGGCCGGCAGGCCCCGCCTACAGCCCCTCGGCACAGAGTACGGGAGAGTCCAGCAGCGCCCCTCCCCTCTCCTTCCCCCATTTCAGCGGCTGCTTCCTGCCTCCACACTTACACAACCGCACCCGACCGGACCCCCTCCTGAGACGTCCACTTCACGGCGAAGCACACGCATGCCACATCGCTTCTCGGAAAACCGGTCTTCCAGCGGGACGCCGCAGAGCCCACGATGGGCACTGCGGCGATGTGGGCTCGTCGGAGGACCGCACCGCGGTGATGTGGTCAAAAAGGAACACGTCCCGCACAAAATGCGAGTAGGAAACTGTCGGGAAAAATGCAAAAGCATAGGAGCAAGCGGTATTTTGCGACGATTCTTTTACAGCATCATTACTTTGCCAGTGCTCACAACCCTCGATGTGAGTTGCCGGCTGTGCTACCAAAAGCCACGAATGCACACGACCTGAATGCAAGCTACATGCATGCAAGACATGCACACTAAACACCAATGCGCCTACATGGGAGTAAGAGGGGAGTAAGCTGTTTTCTGGCGCGCACTGTTTTATAAAAAGGGAGTGCTCAAGAGGACAGTTCACGCTCTTTTAACTCCTTTCTATTTAGAGTGTTCGCACAAGCAAGGCACACTTCTGAATGAGAACTACAGGCAGGAAAAATTAAAAGATGCCATTTTATGGCAAATGTCGCTAATTCATATATAAAGAGCGGAATGCGGCTCGAACTGTGGCAGCCATTGTCAACAAAGACATTTCCTTTTCGGAGTAGTAAACAGTCTTCTGTTACAAACATATCCTCGCCCTTCCAAACACATGAGACATCAGGAAAAAAATAATAATGCGCTTCTGTGGTTGGTAACCCTTGGCCTCTCGATATTTAGTGAATAGCCCATGACTAAAGCGCGATGAACGGGGCATAGAAGGAAACACGCAGGTTGTGTCCCTGCGTGTTTCCTTCTTCTATGTCCCGCTCGTCGCGCTGTAATCATAGAATATCGTCACCCACTCGCCCAACAACTTACCTTCTTTGCTTGAAATTTCTGCGTCATGTCGTTAAGCTAGGAGTTACACGCACTGTACTTCAATGGCGCAACTTTACACAGAAAATATTTCAGCCACTGAGCGGTGATGTATCATCACATCGATCTAGCAAACGTGTCCGAGAATGCTTCGTTTGCAGATATGACATCTTTGGCATCCACAGGGACCAGTCAACTACGAAGATAATGGCATAACCATATCGTGATTTATGTATGTATGTATGTATGTATGTATGTATGTATGTATGTATGTATGTATGTGTATGTATGTATGTATGTATGTATGTATGTATGTATGTATGTATGTATGTATGTATGTATGTATGTATGTATGTATGTGTATGTATGTATGTATGTATGTATGTGTGTGTATGTATGTATGTATGTATGTATGTATGTATGTATGTATGTATGTATGTATGTATGTATGTATGTATGTATGTATGTATGTATGTATGTATGTATGTATGTATGTATGTATGTATGTATGTATGTATGTATGTATGTATGTATGTATGTATGTATGTATGTGTGTGTGTGTGTGTGTGTGTGTGTGTGTATGTATGTATGTATGTATGTATGTATGTATGTATGTATGTATGTATGTATGTATGTATGTATGTATGTATGTATGTATGTATGTATGTATGTATGTATGTATGTATGTATGTATGTATGTATGTAGGCACGTGTGTGTGCCTGTACTTCACCTAAAGCGACGGTTTCATACTGAGAAAGCAGCATAAGCATCATCCAACCATAGCGATTTGCCAGGCATCTTCATGCAGCACAAGCGACGATTTTGCGACGAGCAAGTTTATTGGCTGCGCCTAGTAAACTATTCGCAGCAATAACACTCCGAGCGCAAAAAAAAAAAGAGTAATCCTCACACAATGTCGAGCCCATAAGTGATGAAAACTATGAAATAAAAGACACCATGTATAACGTCATGCGTGACGTCACGGCGAACCTGTTATTGCCACTTCTCCCCTATATAGGAGCGGTAAGATATGGAAATTTTTGCTTCATCTGCCCTTTGTACGGCGTCCAGTTCCGCATTTCCGTTACCCACAGCGTCCAACGATGCCTTTTCTTTGTTGTACAACACAGAAGAAGCAAGCACATGTGGGACAGGAATACACGCACCTGTACTGCGCCTGAGTCCGCTTCGGCACGGCAGTAAAGAACATACCTGTCCCAAAGTAGTTTAAAAGCATTCGAATCGCTTTTGTCCTAATCAAACGGCCGGAGAGAAGATCTTGCAGGGTCTTACGTGCGATAAGTCATTCAGGCGATGTGATACAAAGTACAAGAAAACAGTGTATTTTATGGAACGTGTACTTGTGACCTCAAGGCATTGACTTTGCGGGATTAGTGGGGCGTGCTAGTGGGACCTGCTCATGCGATGTTGTGAATAAAGTATACAGAGCTGCTCACGAAGTTTTTTGAAAGAAAAAGAGGCTTGTTTAAATGTCACCCGGAACTATGATTCTCTGACCTGTTGCTCGAGATCTCCACTGGGGGAAAGAGTGAGGGTCGGAAAGACATTCACGATGGGTGACAACATGGAGAGCAATGAGGAGCAAATGTCAGGGGCAGCTTTATGCTAGGGGAGAGAGGGGAGGAACGCCAGAACAGCCTGGAGGCTGCTTTCCAAACTTTTGGGCGAATTCCCAGGGTGCGGTTTTCCTACAACTGGCTGCTGTAAAAATGCGCCATGGGGACGGCCATGTAATGCGCGAATAAGCGTGGCAACCCGAGATTATGGTGTGCACAGCTTCAGGGATGTCACCGGAGGCACAACTTAATTGCATGCAAAGTTCGTGAGAACAAGATGGCTATGGTGCTCACGTAGTCGACATGAAAAACGCTTGTATATGCGATAATGAAAAAGCCCCCAGTACACAGCAGCACTTCGGAAAACGAGTGTAGACAGCCCTCCAATAAAGTGAGAGATGAAGCTATAGTATTTATTTATTTATTTACTTCAAGACATTGTCACTCCTTGGAGGGAATGTAACAGCGGTGTACAGAAGAATAAATTGGCTCAAACTGTGGCTAAATTTTGAAGCAAGCAAATATACCAGGATAAACAAGCTGCAAAATCGACAGTTCTAATCATGTAGAATTACGGGAGTGTCGGCCGCAGGGAGGTATTTTTGGTTTGCGACTTCACACTGGGCGAAAAGGAATGACAGGCGAATGGCTTTAGAGTAAAGATGACGTAATCCTGTCATACAATAAAATGTACGGGGTGTTCAAGACATAACACGCACATCCGTGAACACACAAGATAGCACACACAATACACGCATGCCTAACACGTGATGTCAGTTGATCAGGTCATAACACAATGAGAAACACGCAGTGCCAGTGAAATAATGAACATGTCCTCGTACACGAGTTGGCACACAGGATACGTGGATTAATAATACGAGATGTCAGATGAGGATATGTCAGTACGATGAGACGCACGCGGTGTCCAAGATATGCTCACCGTTACACATATACCAGTCGCACACAATATACATATTAACAATTTATGACAGGTGAGAATGTGATGATAGAGTGAGCTGCATACACTCTACGCGACCTAATAATACCCATTTCATGAGCTAGCACACGATACGCACGCACTTAACATTTCAGGCCACGTCAAGATGTATAATTCGAGCTGCACACCGCGTCTATGCTCACGCCCCCCCCCCCCCCCCCCCACACACACACACACACAGGCACACATATACCCGCGCACGCCATATATTAACACGAGATTTCAAATACGTACGTCTTAAAGCAATGAGCGGCGCGTGATGTCCCCGCACACAAGACAGCACAGATGACACGTACACTCTTATCTCGTGATACCAAATGAGGATATCTTAATACAACGAATTGAACATGGTGTCGAGTCCACACGCAGACGAGCTGTCGCACATGACACGCACAGCCTTTGCCTGCGCTCCAGAGACAAACGTCCAGGTTTGTCTCACACGCTATGTCTAAAGTTCGATAAAGTGAGCTTGCGGCAAGCTGAATGCTGTCCCTGACTCCCTGGGAATGTAATGTGGACCGTGTGTCGATTCAAAGCTCCAAATATGAAAAATGCCTGCCAGAACACTTTCCCATTGCTTAAACGGACAGGCTCTCTTTTAATAATCCGCACAAGGAGAGCATTCAGAGTGAGGAAGATTGGCAGCTGACCTGGAGCATATATGTACGTGAAGAGCGCGGACGCGAAAACATAATGTAATGAACCGAAAATGGAGTCTATACATACTGTAGAATACCATACCAGCATACAATACCACACGATAGCATATCATATCATACAATACCACGCATAGAATACCATACTATACCATACCCTAAAGTTCCGTACAATAGCATACTATACCATACTGTGCCGTACCGCACCATACCATACCATACCATACATAACAAAGCTAGCATGGCAAGATACCAGCAAGTGCGGAAGCTTGGGGGAGGTTCGAATCCAGATGTTAGATGTTATGCCAGATGTTTTTGAGAGCTATCTCTGTGCAGTGCTAGAATATGAATGTATTTTTCTCTTGATTAATGAGAAAATGTTGACTAACATTATTTCCCTTGAGCAGCACAACAATACAACCGTAGTGTGCCTCTAACTGAAGTTCGCACAAGTTGTACATTAAACCAGTGGCAACGCTGACTTGGAAAACAGTCGAGAGTTCGTTGCAACGGCAGCAGTTATAACGAACGCTTGCTTATACGAACGCGGGTTAAGCTACGATCAAAATTATGTATTAGTTCTGTGGCACTGCGTTTCTGGTACAACGTACAACCATGGCCACATCGCTCGGTTACAACGAACGAGGAGGCGGCGTAAACTCGCCCCAGCAGTCGAAGAGCGAAGGAAGTCCGGTCACGTGGCGTGCGTAGCCTGCCTCATCGGATCTCCGCTTCCTGCGCTGCTGCAGTCGCGTTAAGGCAGTGCGCACGCACGTTCTGCGCGCACATGCGCTCCGGTAGCTTCGTGGCTGCAACCTTACAACTTTGCAAAGAACCGAAGACGAGGACGCCAACCTGCCCCCAGTGTGCATTCAGCTCAATCGTTATCGCGTCCCTAAAGAGGCTTGTCCTAGGCAAGGCTTTCGGCCAGGAGCACACGACTGCCCTAGTGAGCTTGGAGACAGGTTTGATTGGGTGTGCATTGAAGAAACACCCGTGCACAGCGGACGTTAAAAGTAAATAGACGCCACTTTTGTATGAACGAATTTTTGGGTGTAATAGGGCGAGTCCACTTACTACGAACTTCGGATACAACGCATGCAGCCCGCGTGACGCCAGGTTCATTACAAGTGGGCTCCACTGTATATACTTAACATCACCAGGCACGGGCACAGCGAGCAGTACCCTGTCACACGAATGCTGGTCTGCGCTCTTTATGAAATGTCCGATTCGAGTGAAATGTTAGAATTGACCAGTGCGAGCTCGCAGAGTTCGGCGAAAGTAACCGAGCAAGCTGCTTTCTTTGAAATCTAACGCATCAGTACTATTGTACACAGTTCAACTATACCTACGAAAAATTTTCAGCAGTCATTTGATGCAGCCGCTGGATAGAAAATTTGGAAGATTCCTGTCTACAAGTCGGGCAGCAAAAATTCACTAATACTGGCTCAAACTATTCGAAGCATCGTATTTCAGATCCTTGTCGCTATTCTGGAGTCTAAATCATTATTAACCTTTTCGAAAATAATTTTCATGCGAGACACCATTCATATCATTTATTCATATCATATTCATATCATTTATTCATAAATTACACTACATTCTTGATCATTCTTAAATAGCTGATTGTAACACTGAGAGTTTTCTAAAGTTGTCGACAAGGTTTGTCACATACTCTTATTTCATATACTTGGTTTAATGTTGACAGCAACTTTTTATTGTTGATTAGGCTTTCTTGGTAATCACTCTCAATTTTTTGTAGCTGATCGTCATTCCTATCAGCGCCTGTATATTGGAGGGATCTGTACTAGCCCGCTTCTTTTCTTCATTTACATTAACGACCTTATTTCGTTAGTTTCCTGACGGATTCATTTTTCAGAGATGACTGTGCAATTTTCCGTTAAACTGTTAACTATAACGATACTAACAACCTTCAGTCAGACCTAAATTTTATACCGTAATTGGTGCAACAATTCTAAATCTTCACAAGTTTATTTCTTTCTGTCTTGCTTCCTTCATTTCTTCGTTCCTTCTTTTCTTGCCTTATTGTTTTTCTCACCCCCCTTCGCAGTGTTCATGTAAGAATTCATTGAACATGGCTAGCTTAACTTTGCAGAAATCTACAAAGATGGGTTATTCGCATTCTTCGCACAATGAGAAGCAATAAAAATTGCATAATCATAAATTTGAGACCATTACTTGCGCTGTACAATAATCGGTATCGTCGTTGACATGGGCGACGGTTGTCTGAATGTACCCGCTCCATCAGGCTGCCTTCACGTACTATAAGCGTAACCAATGCCTACTTTTAGCCTTTCCCTGGTTGTTTGCAGCCCAAGAAGTCCCCCCGTGTTTCCTATTCTTCTTGCTAAACCACTTGCACTTTTTTTTTACACAATGCAGCCTATATTTTGAAACACATGCCCTTCAAGTGTTACCGCTCTCAAACGGCATTTTCTTCCCACGCTCGGGAGGTATCCGCAAACATAATCTATAAGCTCACCTCGAAACATTTACAATGTCGGGAACGCGGATGACAGAGTATATGCGGGTATGCACACACCGCGCTGGCGCCGCAGAAGCCATTTATCTCCATCAGACCGGTGGGACCCCCCTCACGCGAGTGCTGCTCAAGAGATGGCGCCCGCAGCAGTTAGAATTCCAGGGACACGAACTAACACCAAATAAGTGCGGAGGTCGAGATTTGCCGTATCTATATGTTTAGAACATGATTTTTTTAGGGTTGATTGATCGAATCATTCATTCGCTGATTCGGTCATAATTAGTTCATTCATTTGTTCATTATTTGTGGTCGTAGGATGCTAGGAATGTTGTTATTGTAACAAAGAATCTACAATGCTTTCTGAATGTATAGAAAGATGTCCCAGTGACAACAAACGATGAAGATACCTTTTTCAGTACTAGGAGAGAAATACATATGAAAAAAAAAACATAAGCGCATTAAAGAAAAAAAAGTGATGAAATTGGCAAATAAAATATTTAAAGAGAATAAATACACTAAAGTGCGCAAAAGATCTGGTGGCATGCTGAAAAAGCCATTCGTAGTGACATCTTTCAAACCCCACGTTGAGTGTAAGGTAAAATATATCGTATTCAAAAAATACCAATCTGACGGCCCAGCTTTGCGTTTACCATACGTCACCTGCTTCAGCATTAATGGTCATTAGATTATGAACAGCGTTAAAAGGGGTTGAAGGCCAAGTTCAAAAAATAACTTTCTTCTCTACCATTATCTGCGGCGGGACTGTCACGTATAGGAAGCCCACAACAAATAGGCAATGCAGCACGCTTTCTGTGGGGGTCTCGAAACGTGAGGTGAGTTCGTGAATTTACTATCTGAAAGAAAAACTTAGAAAGAACGGATATTTTGTTTGATTCGCTGAAGGATTTTTTTTTAGTTTCTTTCCTTCCAAACGCGTGGAAGCGATATAATCTGAGGACACTTCGCTGAGAAATTGCGCAAAGTGGATCTGTAAAGGAATTTACAGGTACACTATAAGAACTGAAGGAGTGCTGGGAACGCCTTTGGATGAAGTATACGCTTGTCCCATATTCCACTCCTTTTCCCAAAATCTCCGCCCTCCTTCAAAGGGTACGCCCTCTACAGGAGTGGATATACTCCTTTATGACAAAACTGTCTGGAAAAAAAATTGCGCCGGAGCGAGGAATCGAACCCTGGAGCCGGGTGACAAAGGTGCTTGCAAAAGTTTCGGATTTCAGTTCGCGGCATTTAATGAGAGCCCATAATCTGGGATGGGGATGTGAGCTCAAGAATCAAACGGAACTTCCCGGCTTACAACAGGAAAAATAAAAAAAAATGGCAAGAATGTTAACCAGAAGACCATGCATCAGGCTGCACTGCGCGGGAAAAAGAGACAACCGGAGCGACCCCTTACAAAAATTGGCAGACAGTCTGTCAACTCTCCATAGACTTTCGTCTATATAGTCTATAGACGTTTTATTGACAAATTCTCTAGACTGGTTCATATGCAATATAAATCCTATAGAAAGTCTGTAGACGATCTATAGATTCATGACCATACTTTTTAGTAGATTTTTTCTATAGACAGGCTCTAAACTACGAATAGACAAAAGGAAATACCCACAGGAAGGTAACAAAGTCTAGAAAAAGTCTACAGACAATCTCTAACAGACAGTCTCGAACAGACAGTCTCTAGACCTTTTTTGTGAGCGACCGATGAAGACGATAGACTTGAAGGTTAGCAGAATGGCGACAAACGGCCACGAAAGCTTTTGGGGCTAACATTCTAAAGCAGTAGTCCAACAGTTGCCTTTGTGTAATTACAAAGTGAAGTCACGAGTGCAGCACCTTCGCCTCAGACAAAGGTATCTGTATAGGACGGACTAGCTGTCAGCACAGGCATCAAGAGAAATCATTTGAAGGAAATCGAATAGGACGTCCAGCAATTCCTGTAACAGTCGTACCTTAACCCGATACGTGAACCCACCACAGAGCTTTCCGAAAATACAAGTTAAAGCATGAGACCTTCTGGGCATCATGACTCTTCTCGAGGCAAGACAAAAGCAACCTGAGCCTGCGGAAATGTGCAGTTTGATAAGAGATTTATTCATGCATGTGAGGTTTTTGCAAGGTTTGTGCCTCCCGATTTAGTTCGTCATTTAACACATATGTCTGAGAAGCAATGTATATTAAGAAAGTGAGCTTTTATGTTCTGCAGGCTTTTTTCTTAACATTGGTTTAAAAGGAGATGCCAATGCTTGATAGCGGCACCGCTTACCTCTTTTTGCGTAAGGGCAGAAACCACAGCGGAACAGGCGACATAAACTTCAACAAAGCAAAGCTATACAGCACACACAATTCACATTACAAATAATAAAATGCACATGCCAGAAACGCTAATACAAAATAGAAAATATGCTATAAGCAATGATATGTCCTAATCAGAGTAAACGGTATAGAATCCAAAAATACAATAAATGAAAAAGAAACAATGAGCAACAACAATAACAATAGGGGCATAATGTATTGGACCCATGAGAGCAATGCATAAAATTTATTGCCAGGCAGCCCATTATCATGCATGCAAGCAAACACTGAAGAGCCCGAGCCGAGACAATCAAGTGTACAAAATCTACTCAAGAAACTATTGTAACTATCAAGGATGCAGCTGTCCTCGAGAGAAGATTTTGGTGCTATGATTGCCCGTTTCTGTAAGACACATCTCGGCCATGGGGCCAAGTAATAACCTTTGGGGACTGGAAGGCCTTTTATCACTGGTGGGCAAGTCCCTCTTCATTCATGTCATAAAATTGTCAAGCTCTGGGTAATGCGATAATAAATGAGTTACACCCTGGTCCTCGTGACCCCATGTACATCACGGGTTATCTGCACGCCCAAATTCTATGCTGAAAGTTTCGTGGAGGCTGTTCCTAGTTGTAAGCAGTGAATGAGTGCTTCTAGACTTCTGTTTACTCATACCTAGAAATTGTTAGCAAGCGCGTTTTTCAAATAAAAATGTTTATGAACACATTTTTCATATATCGTAATTTTGCATTATAACAATCAATACGTCCGCAGGTCTCCCCTCGGCAGGCTTGCATATTTTTGTTATTAGCACTTTTGATATCGTCAAAAACGTTCCCCATTAGTTTTCTATGGCAGTCTTTACTTTTTGATGCGAGCGATGGAATAACTTCAAAAGAAAGATTTTGCTACGCTTCGGAAGAATGGACCATTACCTTCAAAATTTTCACAACAGTAGCTTGCAATATTCCAAAGTTGCCTCACGATTAAAATTGATGTCCAGGAATCCTGCACTTGGCGCAAACCGTGACATACAATTGATTACATAAAGGTTAGAAGCTGTATAATATGTCTCAAACTGCATTTTTTCTATCATACCAGCATGCATGGATCTCAAAAGAAAGCGAATTTGTCACCTCGAGATTGGCAGGCTACGAGTACCAGTACTGGAATGAGCTTGCCTGGCCGCTGCATATTCCCCGGTGTTTCTTTGAACAAAGCAATGACTGGGTGTACATTGGGAGGCTACTAAATTCTCTTTCCTTGGTGCCTTAGAGAACTCCTTAAGCGTTTCGTCAAAAAAACTAGTCTTTTGCGTTGCTGAAATGGTGCGTTTGAGGGGATTTTAAAGCGGCCTGTGAGCTGCTGAAGATTACTCACATACGTGGACCTGGTAGAGATACTATGAACTGTAGTGAAAAAACAAAAAACAGCGTATATCTCAGCTGTCAATGACGCCTTAGCGCGAGCGAGTTTGAATTCATGCCGTTTATTCAGCTCTGGAATTGCAAACGATGTCGACAAATTTTCAGACTTGAGCCGTCAGTATAAACAGTATATACATGAATGTGACCAGGATACCGCGTACATATTTTGCACAGGACTAACTGCTGAGTAGCCAATATCATCCCATCGCATTTTCTGGTTATCCCTTCGACAGACAGAACGATCTTAGGGGTCAGCACGAGCCACGGGGGAAAGGCTATGTCTCCTTTTTAATATTAGCAATTAGGAAGAGGTCGATTTTTTAGAAACGCTTTACGAGTTTGGCTTCCATCTCGTTCAAAAGCAGAAAACTTTTGATGCCCTAAGAAGCCATGGCGAAAGCCGAAGTCCCCTACGAGAGTATTGGGTATTTACTACTGCGGGCAAATCGCTCAGCAGGAGACTGCACTAGCCGTGACGACCACACATACAAACACAAGAGAGCAAACGCGTAAATAACACCACGCTCGCGGGGCATGCGCCATGCATGCGCCATGCTGCGCCTCTTCTGCACCGGCCGGAGCTAACAAGAGGACAGGTGAGGCAGCAGGGCCGACTGACAGCCAACAACAAGATTCGGGGGAAGCCGAAAGAAAAGGCTTTGGGCAGTGTATGCTGCTAAAAACACCAAATCCGTGAAAACAGGAGGAAAGCGACTCAACTAGAGGGCGAAACAACCGCCACCCGGCACCCAAGAAATCGGTTCGCTCGCCGCCTGCGCTTACAGCGAAGCCGCCCCAAGACGAGCAAGAAAATACAGCGACGGGCAGATGCGAAGAGAGACAAAAGGCTGGCAGCAGCGCGGAGTCATTAAAATGACGAAAGAGCGACGCAGAAGAAGACGAATTAGTCATTAATCATGATGGGAGCAGGGGGGAAAGGACGAAGAACGTTGGAAGGCTCGCGGCGGGCAGCACTCGCCTAAGCAGGGGCGCGTCCGTTTCGTTCTTTTCTGTCTTCGAAGGACTTTTCCTGGACGCTATATAGACCGGTTATTGAGGCAGCGGCCGCGCATCCATTCTTCAACGTCTCATTACATTACATTAGCGCAACTTGCGGCCTGCGGTGTGTCTTCGGGGCCGGGTATCCCCCCTCCTGCCGCCGCGGATGGACCGAGGCGCCAGCGGTCTCCCAGCGCGCTCTAATGCTCGCCCCGACCCATCCTTCTCCCCCGCACGAGACAGAAGGGACGGGACTCGCTCGAGCTTCCCGCCTCGGGCGGCAGGTGGCGTAGGAAGCGAGCGCCGGAAGTGAAGCTACGCCTAGTCCACTCAATTCCCTGCAGGCCCGCAGACGTTCATCTGTATCGCCTTTTCCTTCGTCGAAGACTTACTGATGCACGCAACATTGTTGAGTCTTGAATAGGACGTGGATAATTTAAAACTGGAATGCGTCCAAGAACTTACTGCATGACTGTTGCACGGATATCAGATTAAACGGGGACAGGATTGTTCAGGTGCACCACCGCCGTTCTTTGTGATGTCTCTCCTTTCATTTTGCCGCCATCATTCGTATCGCCCATATCTTAGGCACTGTGGTTGAACCAGAAGGCTGGGAAATTTCAACTACAGCTCATAAGCGATTCCTCTGCACAGAACGGCTTCTGGGGATCGTTAGTGCTGTCTGAACAAGCAGTATATTGCGTTTGGATTCACGTAGTGCAACCCGTCCCTGGTCTTTGTAGCTTTACGCCGCATGCTCGGCTTTGTCGAGAAACGCCAATCATGCGACGCAAGAAGTCTTTGCTTATGAGCGTGCTTTTGTTTGGTTTGGTTTCGTTTATGGGGTTTAACGTCTCAAAGCGACTCAGGCTATGAGGGACGCCTTATGAGCGTGGTAGTGTCCGACGATGCATTCAGTAAAGGCTATATATATATATATATATATATATATATATATATATATATATATATATATATATATATATATATATATATATATATATATATATATATATATATATATATATATATATATATATGGGTGCACTGGCGAAAGTTGTGCGGTGGCAAATGGACTGCCTTCGTTTTCCCCTCTATATTCCCCCTCCTTACTTGAGACTCAGCTTTGGAAATAGTGCCCTAAAGAGTCAAAAGAAAAAAACCAACATTATTATCGTTATTCCTCGAGTGTGTACAAAGCGACGTCAGTGCGTATCCGTGGATGAATGCACTCTTCGCTAGAGCATTACGTAAGGACAAGAACGCTGGTAGGTCCCTATAGCTGGACGTGAAAAAGAAAGCAGATCTTGTTTAACTCGCAAGTTGAGTGCGCGTTTGGTTTCGGCTGAAAGTGTACCACTTTTTTAGATCCTCAGCACGTGGTCGCGAGAGGGCAAAAGAACGCTTGTAGAGTAGTGTAGTTCTACAGCGCTCTTTTTAACTTTCCAGACAATCGTTTTTTCGTCTTTCCCTCTTCTCCAGTCTGCCGCACTCAGCGCGCGGCGCCACCGTGAACCACTCCGCGGGCGGCGCGATTTGTAGCAGCTGCCGCTTTATGGAGCAAAAACGCTAAAGCGCCCGTGTGCTGTGCGATGTCAGTGCACGTTAAGGATCCCCAGGTGGTCGAAATTATTCCGGAGCCCTCCACTATGGCACCTCCTTCTTCCTTTATTCTTTCACTCCCTCCTTTATCCCTTCCCTTACGGCTCGGTTCAGATGTCCAACGATATATCAGACAGATACTGCGCCATTTCCTTTCCCCAGCCCAAAACCAATTATTATTATTATTATTATTATTATTATTATTATTATTATTATTATTATTATTATTATTATTATTATTATTATTATTATTAGCAGCTGCCGCAGATGGACCGTGCTACATTCCTCCGCTGTCGCCTTACTCGCTCTCCTCCTTAAACGGTAACCACTCTTCGGATAGTTCTCGTGGTACCCATCCTCCGGTTACCCATTCCCACGTTCTCGCCACACCCCCCTCCTTCCACGGTAACCGTCCTCCTTGCAGGGACGGTTTGTTCCCGTGGCAACCTCCCTCCGTTGCACCTTACGCTCTCGGCATACCTGCCTCCTACCACGGTGATCTATGCTACTTTCTTTTCTCCTTCACTTTATTTATCCCCTCACCTCTTTCCCCCAGTGCAGGGCAGCAAATTGGTTATGCTCCGGTTACCCTCTCTGCCTTTCATCTTCCTCCTCCTATGCTCTCACTATACGCTCCTCCTTCCAGGGTAACTATCCTCAGGTTGGCGATTCTTCCGCCCTCACCACAACCTCCTTCTTCCATGGTAGTGACCTTCCGGAGAGTTCCAGTCATAACAACCCTCCGATTGTGCTTTTCTGATCTCTCGCCATGCCCTCCTCCTTGCACGGTAACCACCCTCCATGTGGCTCCCACTGGCTAGACCGACTAGTACGACATAATAATTTTACTATTACGATGCAATGCCAAGGAACGAGCGTTTAACAGCTGTTGCTGTAAAACAAAATCATTGTTTTGATCCAATGAGCTACTTTTCAGAAAAAAAAACAAGATATTGATCAAACAAACTGCGTTTTTCTCTGCTTGCAAGTAAAGATAGAACCGGCAAAGACAGCTAGGGAACGGCCAACAATTAGTCGATTGAGGAGTGGCAGCCACGAGTGAGGTGCTTTGTTCTAATCATCAGTACAAAAAAAAAATGTTGCGCGCTATTACTGCCTGCTCTGAGCATAACGATCGTCTCGGCCCTGGCACTTTTGATGTCATCGGTTCCTGCTCAGGAACCCCAGTCCACAGCAGAGCTTCCACTATCGAAAACTGAACAATTTGGCGGTGATTTAACTCTGGTTAAACATGGAGTGACGCGATAGCTACAGCTGGACGAGTAGAACTTGCTCAGTTGAACTGCAAAGTCCGTCTTTCGCCCCTCCGTTTTACTGGGCGTTCCTTCATCTTCGTCCCACTTGACAAAGCGCATGCGCACAGCTGTTGCAGCTCGGTTTCGCCAGCGCGCCGCGCCGCCGGCCGCAGCAGCTGCTCCGCGCCACGTGACCAACGCGTGCTGGTCACGTGACCAACTGCGTGACGAACCACGTGACCAGCCACGGCACCGCCCCGCTCGGCTGCACGGACGCAACAAAGAACACAAACATACCTTTTCTGAAAACCTATCTGTTTGTTTCGGGAAGGTTAGGGAGGCGCAAAGCATGGGCAACGTGCAAGGGGTGGTCACGTGATCGCGTTCCCGTGGGATGGCACCCTGTGCAGAGGCCCACTGCCCTCCTCCTCCAGGTTATGCTCGCCCGCATGGACGCTTTTTTACGACAACATCGACAAAGATGTTTTGCCCGGGAACGTGGAGTTTCTTACTATTAACTAGAGGGAAAGCTGGCGCCCCGACTATGGGAGTTTACATGGAGCTTCCTCGAGACCGCCTCAACCACCATGGGCGCTCTAAGCATCATGGGGCGGAGAGCTACCGACTGCAGAACCACAACTTTATAACAAAAAATGATGAAAAAAATGAACGTTGTTTTATAATCAAGAATGCGCTAACATTCAATATCCTGTCTGTAAATTGCAACAAACGAGCAGAACAGCATGTAAATGTAAAGTTTGCCCAAAATGAGCGATGGCTTGCTCTCCTATTGGCCAACTATATAACACCACAAAAACATTTCATGCTTAACAGAAGCGTTCTAACAAGAAATATGTTTGCAGAAAAAATCTTGTTGTTTGAACGCTTTAAGACGTTTTTTTAATGGCACTTCGGAAACCAAAAACCTTTTATTGGCGTCGTGTGCTGTTGCGTTTTCGCTACTATGGCTTTTGCGCACTACGTTTGCGCCAAGGTCGTCTGCGCCGTGGACGGAACGGGACATCTCAGTAACGCCACTCTCTGTTCCTGGAAAAAAAAAAAAGAAACCGACTGTCCCGCACCAAGTAGCTCATCGCCCCATTATGCTTTGAGCATGGTGGCTCAGGTGCAGCGCCGCCAGCTTTCTCTCTAGTTAATAGTACGAAACTCTATGCCCGGGAAGAATCCCTTTAACTGCTAGCGCTGTAAAATGCTAGAGACATACTAGAGCAGCATATACACTTGGTATACAAAGATGCTAGTTGTGCGCACTGCAGCGTAAAACCTGATTGCTTAGTTCCTAATGCGCCAACTTCCGAATCCAAAAGTCGTGAGCTTGAACCTTGGCGAGTTCACATTTCTTTGCTTGTAAACTGTATCAGCCGTGCTTTCAGAAACTAAATTGTATGGAACCATCTGCGGAGATGAAGGTGCGTTTGCACTTATTAGATGTAACATTTTTAAAACCTTTGCTGTAGTGCAGCAAAATGTCGGGCCAACGACGATGAGGTCGCCATTCAAAGATAGCCCAAAAGTGGGGTGCCGAGGTTGGGCTGAGTAAAACACATTTCGCTCCCCAATCTTGGTAAGGCCTTTTTCCCAAGATTGGGCCAAGCATTCTTGGCAGGGGTAGCGAGGTTCTCTCCCCTTTGTGCCGATCGAACTTGTTTTGCCTTTTGGGAATTTGCTATGGGGAAGAAGGGAAGAAAATTCACTGCCAGGAATTTAAGGTGGGAATCTTACATTCCGGCAGAGGCCAGGAACAAAGTTTCCCGAAAAAAGTAACCACCATTTTTTGTTTTGTACTTCATCATCACCAGCCTGACTATGTCCACTGGAGGACAAGGGACTCTGCCATAATTCTCCAATTAACTCTGCCCTGTGCCAGCTGCGGCCACCTTACCTCTGAAACTTCCTAATCTCATTCGCCTCCCTGACTCGTCCGCCCTCTCCTCGAATCTATTCTGTTAGCTTAAGGGACCATCCGTTATATTGCCTCCGCGTTAGATGTCCATGCCCATTTTGCTTTTATTTTGGCTGCGATATAATTAACTCGCGTTTGTTGTCTGACTCACGCTGATCTCTTCCTGTCCCTTAACGCTACAAATGTCATTTTCCTTTGCATAGTTTGCTGCACTGTCCACAATTCAAGTTCAACCCTTTTCGTCTCCGTGTACATACGATACAACTTTTACCTGCCTATTGGGGTATACTGGTAAACTGTCATACGTTGACCTGGGAGTATACACCCAGCCAGTTTGTTAACAGTATCACTAAATCGTCCAACAAAAGTCCGTAAGGAGTCCTGTGACGAAGCGAGGGGCAAAATGTGCGAGAATGCGCACATGCGTGCCAAGTTCTTGTCGTTTTCAGCCTGCTTTGCCGCTTCGCTATGTCACCGCGCGTTGAACAGCCGTTTGTTCAACACTCCGGTGAAACTTTTAAAGAATTTCCCAGTGCTCCCGGAAAATAGCTCTCCGCCCCATTCTCATTCCCGCAGTTATTTCACTGCTCGTGGTCCGGATCTGCGGGGAATTCCTGCCCTAAGCAGATCAATTTCACCACTTCGAATCTTTTGCTGCTTATGCTAAGCTGTAGTTCCTTTTCGATATTGGTGAACATTTCTTAGTTTCCTGCGTAATAACCTATAAACCCACCATTGTCTTTCCTTTCTAGCTGCTCAATAACGCTCGCATATCATACCCTGCAATTCCTCCTGATATTTATATACATGGAGGTATTTAGATATAAAGACCATGGTACGTGTTCCCAAAGAGAAGAAAATGGCTACGTTACAACAGCATTTTTTTTTGTGCGTGACGTATTTAATGTTTCTGTTTTCATCTTCCGTAGGCGAGTGACGACGACGGGTTACCAGGCAGGCTATCAAGACTAGTCTGTAGTTTTGCTTGTTTGCGAGTCCATGCTCCGCGTTCTTAATGACTTTTTCGCGATCATATTGGTATGTCAACGACATGTAATGGTCTGTGTGTCTCCGTCCCCCAAGGGCCTATACGTCAAGCAACCATCTGGGCACTTTGTACGTGACCTAGTCTGGACCCAGAGAGATGCTGTCGGCAGCACATTATGTTGCTTTCAACGTAGCCATCACGGCCAACCGGCAAAGCAGTGGCTCTGCCGGCCTATGCAGAGTAATCTACTGCCCTAAATATCCCGCCAAGAAGAGGTCACCAGAAGACACACAAATCGCCGGTGAGCCCTTGAGGCAGAGCACGGAGGCCAAAAAGTTTCTTTAAGAAATTGGAGAAGGTCGAGCACAAATTCTGGTGCGTTTGGTATATAAAATCACCCGCATTCGTCACGACTGGTTCAGGGAAGACATAGATGCTTGAGTTCCTTTCACCTTACAACAACGCCGTATCCAAGTAGTGTGTGTCAAGTAAAACCATTCTTTTAGCTTCGGTCCACAGGTTCAAGAAAATGTTCCCCTCAACAATGGCAGAATGATGATTGCAATGCTATATTCGCCGCTCTAGCTAACTTCCAAGGTGGGCCGTCGCGGTGGCTCAGTGGTTATGGTGTCCGGCTACTGACCCGAAAGACGCGGGATCGATTGCGGCCGCGGCGGTCGCATTTCGATGGAAGCGAAATACCAGAGGCCCTGTACCGTGCGATGTCAGTGCACTTTAAAGAACCCCAGTTGGTCGAAATTATCCGGAACTCTTCACTACGACGTCCCCCATAGCCTTAGTCGCGTTTGGACGTTAAACCGCACAAAACCAAACCAATCATAAGGTGGCCAAGCTGTACTCACACTTAGTCACACATGGCAAAAGTCAGGACATCCGACGTCCCCATTACGTATCACGACGAGGAGTTCCAGAACTACAGCACTCAAAGCACTATCAGTCGGTAAAAAACCAACGCCATATTTAGACAATATAACGCGAAATTCAGATGGACCGAATGCGTGATGCTTGTGTAGCAGCAGTGTCTGTTAAGGCCGCTTTGTCGTCGCATCTGAGAGAGGGAACGCTATGCAGCCGGTCTATTCCAAAGTACTGACGTCAACCTCTTCGCATCATACATACATATACGTATACGATGTGGCTGCGGCCAATCTCTGCTCTCAGCCTTAACTGCAGCTGGCTTCAGCATTCTGGCTTCAGCATGTCGCTTATAACACGGATAATGTCCAATCACGGCCTCCTCTCTCCGGCACCTAAGACACATACTGTGAAATGAGAGACATGGTATAGTGTCCAATGGGAACGATCCGAACGGGGTGTGACTAACGGGCCACTAACATCTGTCTCTGTTAAAGAATACTTTCCAAAGCCACCCGCGGCGACTTGGTAACACAGTTCTTCCGCGCCTTGGAGTTTTGGAATTTTCAGATACCATCACTGCGGCAGCTAACGTCGTCAGCTACTCCAGCCATAATGAGAACAGGTGCCAACTTAGTCAAAAGTGTAGAGACTAAGCGGTGCACTTCTGGCGCAGTGTGGCTCGTTACGCATCGCCAGCGTCCGAAATCTTCCGAAATCTCACGCCTCCAAATTAAATGGTGATTCGTCCACGGATGCTACAAGAGCCCAACTACACGGCTTAGAAGCAAAGTCACTGGGGCTTTTTGCTTTTGAAAAAAGGCTGCACGTGCAGTCGAGTTGCCCCATGCCTTAGGCGCCAGACATATGTCACCCTAGCTGTAGGGAAAGAGAAAGTCGTCAGGAAGGGTGTAGAGGTCGGCCGAAAGAACACGTCTCTGATCTCCTAGTCTACAGCGAAGGAGGGAAATGACGAATAGAGAGATAGGCGATGAGTCAAGGTGGGAGATCGAGGCTGTCAACAATACACTCTATGTGGCGTACAACGCATGACACATCAATGTCAGTGCGTCGGCTTTTTCCGCTTCAGGCTTGTGCTGATGTTCCAACGCACTATAGTTGGATACAACTCTAGAGCGCAGCGGCATTTTTCCGTCAAAGTCAATGGCGTCGGCCGATTCTCATGAGCCTGCTAGCGTCACAGTGCAGGGAGCGGTGTGATTGTGCAGGGAGGGGACTACCATGGACGGGGACTAGCCCCTTTCCTCTTCCACTCCCTGCATTCTCACGCTAGCAGGCTCATGAGAATCGGCCGACGCCATTATCTGGAAGGGGGTCCTTTGACGGAGAAATACCGCTGCGTTCTAGACTTGTATCCAGCTATAGGAGAGCTGCTAAACAGCCCATGGTAAGGCACGTGCAGATAATCTCCTGAACCCCCAGACAAACAGCGGCTGTGTTAAAATTAGTAAAACATACTTCACAAGCATGCACACTCGGGCCTCTGCTCTGCGCTGCTCGCTGCCCCCGCCATCGGCCCGGACTAGTATAGTAAAGATCACGTCACACGAGCACACACAAGTGACCTGCATGCACTGGTGGGTCTTCCAGTGCGCAGCCACAGCCTGGCGGTTTTCGAATGGTGCATGGAATGGACACAAGTCGTTGCGCCACAAGCGCCGGTTCTAATACCGTTTTCGCATTTGAAAAAGAAACTGATACAGCTATTGCTAATGGCCAGCTAGAAACCTTTAATTAAAGCTAAGCAGCTAACTGTAATAGTGAGGAACTTTACAATGAGAGTTCAGTTGACCGGCTTAGCTGTGATCATGATTCACCTTTTTTTTTTCTGAGGTGCTCCTTCACTCGTATTTCCATGCAGCAAAAGCCACCCTGATACCTTAAAAGGCCTATATTTAAGAACTGCTTGCGGGATTCTCTTAAACAGCCTACATAAGCAATAAACCATCAGCGTCAAATGAAGGCGAACAAGCTGTGCGAAACGCGACCACAAGAACACCGAAATATTAGGTGGTGCTGGAGAAGTACAGGCTGGATCCATTTAAATTTCCATGTAACGGTTTTCGCGCACTCAAAGTGAAAATCAAGTGCACTAGTACTCGCTCTTTTTTAGATGTTTCAGCTGTTCTCTTGTTGTTTCGATTTTCATTGTCTTCTTCGCGTTTCATTTCACGCTGACCTTTCCCGCTATTAATGCATTTAATTGAGCGTCAGCGCTCACCACCTGCCTTATACATGCCCTTCTACTTGTTATCGTTATCGGTATTCGTTTAATCCTTACATTTACTCCAGTTTTATCTCGATCTTCTGACGTCACAGCTTTTGTTTGTTTACAGCGCTGTACACAGCAATTACCAGCAAACCCTTTGAGACAAAACTTGCACAATACGCTACTTCTGCCATTATTCTACAGCTGTTCGATTGTAATACTTCTTGCAAGTGTCCGGTGTTATCATCATCGTCATCATCAATGGCCAGGTCCAACGGTGCAATGTTTACCTGTTACCGAACGAACTAAACTTCCATGAATTCAGGGATGCTCCCAACTACTCTCTGTAACTGCCAAATTTTTTTTTACAGCTTCGTTTCTGCAAAACGCGCTAGTAGTTTACGGGGTTTTTTTTTTACCAGTGCTCACGTCCCTTACGATACCATGTGTTGTTTAGAAAACAGCAAGGGCAGAGAAAGAGTTCAAGGGTCGTATATGAAAATTTACGCTGACCGCTGACGCTAGGCCTGCAAGGTGGGTGAAGGGGAAAACGCGGTAGTTGCTCCACAAAGCGCGCGCTATGCACGCCCTCTATAAAAAGAAAGAGACCTCGTGCCATAGACGGTCTGTATATGCGAGACGTATACGGAGAAACCTTGCGCACTCGGCTGCTAAAATTTATGACAGCCTCCAGCGGTGGGTGAAGATGTGCGCGATATACAGCTTCTCCCTATCTGGCTAATAACTCTTACACGGCCGAGCGCACGCGCCGCCGCGGAACGGACAACATGCGCGACAATGAGCGCAATTTGCAGATATGCGAACGGGCGCAAAAGCACAGGTTACGCCTTTGCAGTGGAGATAAGAAACGGAGAGCAGAGTGCGTAAGCATGGTTTGAAGTTGCGTATAATGAAACGCTGCGCATTGAACGCAAATGGTTTTAAAACGCCTGGCCCGATAAGAGACGCCCGTAGGCAAGAGGGTTATGGATACGAAGACATAAAGCATGTAAATAGTCGGAAGCGTATAAAGCACCGCGGGAAATATGGCGTGACCTGCGAACCGCATGACAGCTGACGAAGTGCCTGCGTGAACAGCGCGACTCCACATAATGTAACGCCATCTAGTGACGTCGTGTTTAGACCATGACCATTCTCAGAAAACGGTGACTTCGCCTCATTCCCTGTTACCTACCGTTGATGCTGGTGGAGAGCTGTACTCGTTACTTTATAAGAGTGACCTGTTCTTGGTGGGCATGGTGCTCGAGCAGTTTGTTGGGGAAATAAGAGCGCAAGAGATATACAGGGGCACATGCACTGAAGAAGTGATTCCCTTTTTAGTGCGCTAGCCCTAAGGCTTCCAATCTCGAAAAAAATTGTAAGGACGCTTACGATACTCCTTAATACTAAATTTGAGTGCAGCTCTGTAAGTGCATCAGGCTCTGTATGCTCAGTTTTACTTTGCTGGGTCGCCAGCACGACTGTCGACGATATTAGCTCGATAGTAGTATTAGTTGATCAAGACGACGACGTGCAGAGCACAGCGCAGAGTGTGTTGCAGTTTAACACGAGGCGTGATCGGCTGCGGCGTAGCCCTGTGCTCTCGAGCAGTGGGCAGCGAAGCTGATAAGTTCGCAGAGCCGCGGGTTCGACACTCAGTCACGGAAATGTTTATTTCTTTAATTACGGTTTGCCTCGGTTACAACCCACGAACGGACGCTTAGGATCTGCGCTCTAAAAACCCGTCGTCGGAGTGCCTGAAGCCAGCTAGACCAGCAGAAATAAAATAAATGTGGCCGTAACTGCACCGCGCCTGGGTCAGCTTCGCTGGCTTCTGCACGAGAGCCCTATGTTATCACCGCAACCGATCATCCCTGGTGTTTAAAGGGCCCCCGAAAAGTGTGTTCGAACTTAGCTTTAAAATGCTTTCATTATGTATAGCGAAGGCCACCGAGCATTGATGCCACGCAGGAGACCTTAAAAGCGAGCGAGAAGTTTCCAATAAAGTTTTAAAAATTCTCGCTCCCGCACCTCGCGGTGACCCGTGGTTCCGGGCTTTCGCGCGAAGCCTGGCTTACAACGTCATGTAGTGAAAGTGACGTCAGCAGCCAGGTGTTATCATTGGTTCGCCACGTCATCTCTTTCAGACGTCACGCAGCTACCACAGCCAGGGGGCCGGCGGAGGTAGGAGTGGGGCTGAGTGAGCGGGGCCGGCGGAGGAGCGCCGACGTTTTGGCGCGCGAAAATTGGCGAGAGGAGACGGAAAGGCGCGAAGACGCGGAAGTTCAAATTTTGACTCCATATAACTCAGCTTCCACAAAACGCATTAGAAAAAAAAAGTTCTTGCAGGAGGATATTTGCGAAGCGGCGCCCTTTAAAATGCCGGGCATTACGCAACTTTATTGAGAGCCCCTTTCTCCGGGGCCTTTAACTGCCACTCTCTAGCACTGAGCATTGCATATCGTCGTCTTAACTTCCATCCGTGCCCAATGGATCCAGAACACACCGATACCACAGCGCCCTCTTAAGTTGCGTTAAGCGGTCCCAAAATTATATAGTGCACCACCACTACCGAGCCACCAATTTTGCCGACCTTAGTCTGAAATAATAATAATAATAATAATTGGTTTTTGTGGGGAAAGGAAATGGCGCAGTATCTGTCTCATATATCGTTGGACACCTGAACCGCGCTGTAAGGGAAGGGATAAAGGAGGGAGGGATATTGTATAAGTTTATTGTTTGGTTTATTCTTTTGGTATCCGTGCGCTGCTAACATTGTATAAATTTATTCTTTTGGTTTTATTCTTTTGGTCTCCGTGTGCTGCTAATATTGAATAACTTTATTCTTTTGGTTATGTATCATTATATGTTCACTCCTGCTTGGGCCAAGCAGTGGCCTGCAGTATTATGAAATAAATAAAGAAGAGGTGCCGTAGTGGAGGGCTCCGGAATAATTTCGACCTGGCGTTGAAACCTTAGTGTCGAAACGAAAGCGAAACGAAACTCGACGTGCTAGCGCACATACTTCGCATTTGGCCTTGTAAGCTAAATCGGGTGCATTTTTTTTCCCTCCTTTACTCTTCTCAGCTGTTTACACCGTCTTGCAGTGCTTATCAATGCAGGTTAAAGAAAACATATATCATTTCCTACTTCATTTTTTTATTTTATATTTTATCATTCATATGTCCTTCAACTGTTCGAAAGGACGCATCCAGATGCTTAAGGGTGAATAAAAGCAGAAAAAGTTCCATAATTTTCATTCTTCCTCGCAGCGGGTGAGGAAGACACTGCTCATATACAAGGGCGCCCAACTTCAAATTTTCTGATCTCAGCTCCCCACCTTACCATCTGTCGTCCCGTGCTATCTGTTCTCTATGCTGCATATTCCACCCGAGGGAATTTCTCTTCTTGATTTCGAGCTACGGTAATAAGCTGTGATCCTTAAGCTGTCTACCCCATGCTGCTCCCTTCTAAAGCATTGACGATATACCCCACCTTATGCAACATGGCAAGACGTGGCACATTTTCCAGAACATCCAGTCGCCAGCCAACATGAGAGTGCGCACTCCGAAGTTCGCCTTTGCTAAACCAGCTTGGATTATGCGGCAACAAGAGTACATTCTCGACACAGCCCTCTAACGGATCACCTGGATTTGCATCTTCATGGGGCAATGCGGCTGAGGGAGTTTTAGGTTGCCT
The DNA here is from genome assembly GCA_030143305.2 of Amblyomma americanum. Taxonomy (NCBI): domain Eukaryota; kingdom Metazoa; phylum Arthropoda; class Arachnida; order Ixodida; family Ixodidae; genus Amblyomma; species Amblyomma americanum. The sequence goes on along the minus strand of JARKHS020034357.1, from coordinate 26,066 downwards.
TCTATAGGAGAGGCCTTTGTCCTACAGTGGATGCCCTTGGGGATGATGATGACGCTGACGATGGCGATGACGTAACAGATTTGACGGCGAGGCTGTTTACTCCAAATCATCATCATTGTCACTGCGAGCAGGAGCCTTAACAACGAATATTTTCCCATTTTGACCAAGACCTTTTTACAAGCATTGGGGGCGCTCGCGGACGCCGAGGACAACCTGGGGTATTGGTAGCACCGTCGTCTGCTATGGTGCTCAGTTCGCTGACGATGCTGTTTGCAAACTTCCTTTCATGTAGAACTGCTCAGGCCTCCTAGTTTGAACGACTGTATTTGTGAGCAGATGTATTGCAAGCGGCAGCATGCCAGACTCACTGCACCAGAAGCATGTACGAGTCTGAGAACCGCACAGCTTATTAAGCGCCTGTATAATGAAGGGTTATGTCCGGCATCACATTATTCATTTATCGTGATGTTTTAAAAAGGTATCAACCACGAAATGACGTTCTCTAGTTATTCAGGCTCTTCTTAAAAGTATACTCCCTGGCTGATAACGAACAGCCGCTTTTATAAGGGCACTGTCACACGAGAAAATTATTCGGAAATTTTTGCTTGCATAGGGTAGCGCCCTAGCAGGCACATATTTTGATGTTTCAAATATATATCGGCCCTTCAACTTTCACATTTTATTCTAGGATGTAAAAAACGATGGGACGAACTGATAGGGGCCCTGTGAAGTCAAAACACTGCTTCGAAAACTTTTGTTAACATACATTGCATTCATATGGTACTTTCGCTACCACCAGCCCCAGCACCCGGCGATAACAGCGCCATGAGATCTTGCTTGCGTCACAGATGGGTGTTGGTTGATTCATACACCTGTCACTGCAAAAAAAGTAATAGTGTCGCCTCCCCCCCCCCCCCCACACACACACACACACGCACGCAGCAGCGGATACGGTTCCCTACAAAAGTCGCGCACAAAAAGCTAAATGTCCTTATAAAAAAATAACGCCGCGCAATTCCCTAACGAGAGTATAAGGGAGCGCCGATAACTGTTCTGTAACGCCCTACATGTACTGGCGAGCTATCGAGATTTAATCATTAACGCGACAGCTAGGCTGAGAACAAAGCAGCTTTGGGTGGCGCAGCAGAGGGGTCATTCGGTTTTAATATGCAGACAACGCCGTCTCGCGTTGCGGTTCCGGGATGAGAGCCATTAAGGGCAGTCAGAACGGAGAAAGAAAGGCCACCAGGCAGGAAAAGGACAATTACCGTGGGCCTTCCTTCTGTACGAACCGAGAATTTATTCACGATTTAGCGAGACTACGCCGGCACTCGCTCAGCACGCGGTCTTGCCGTGAGGAGAAAACGCTTGGTGAGGGGGCCACCCACGCCACGCAGGCGCTCCTCGAGCTCGTCCGGGCGTCAGGAGACTCATTAACGCTGCAATTAGCGACGCACTTAGGCGGCGCCAAGGGTGGTGTTCGCAGCACTGCGAAGAAAGGAGATCGCTGCTTTTTTACTTGTGTAAGTTCGCTCTTTTCATGTCGTTAGAGAACTATGGGCCATTACTCAGACCACCTAAACGCGCTTGTTAATTGGTAAAGAGAGCACCACCTATCTCTTTATTTTTCTCTCTCCCTTACAGCAATAGCTGTATGAGAAGCTTTTTCCTGAACAAAACGATGTCGCCGCTGACATGAGCGTCATATGACGCGGCACAGAATTCCAGCGTTCACATAGTTTTGTCTATGTATAGAGCCATGTGAATGCGACATATCTTAAACAGCACTACAATTATAACAGTATGTACAAACAGGCCTCACTGTTGATACTACTTTGTTTCTTTTGTTTCATGATAAATTGTTTTATTACGCGTTATTTTTATTTCTCATGCTCGTTATGACTGTGCTTAATTTTGCAATGTTGTGTTCTGTCGTCCTCTGAGCTCTGCCTTTGTGGAGGCAATTATGTAATTTATATGGGGGGGCGGAACCAGTCAAGCTCTCCAGCTTTTTTTCCCAACCTCCCCCATCCCGTTGATGGAAATAAAGGATATTATTAATGTTATTAGTTCTTGCCCAAAGCGAATTTTGAATGATAACCAAGTGAGATGGGGCTATATAGTCAGATACAACTCAAGAACGAAGATGCGAATGCCCCTCCAGCCAATGGCGTTGACCGGTTTCCCCTTTACCGATTCTCCCCGTCTGCTCCTTGACCAATCCCTTTGGGCCGGCAAGCGTGAAATAGCAGGGGTGGAGGATGAAAGAGGAATAAAATAATCGGATTAACCGCTGCTTCATAACAATAGGGCGTCGCCATTGTCTGGAAGGCCTCTCTTGAGGGGAATTCGCCGCTTCGTTCTCGAGTTGTGCCCGAATATAGAATAACCGACTAATGAGCTCCGATTCATGGAAACGGCTTCCTGTTTACGTCCGCTACCTCTTTCTGTATAAGGCTGAAACAGGCATGAGTTTTTTTTTTTTTGTAGCAGAAATACTGCAACATCTCAGGTAGTGCATGGTGCTGAGAGCAGATTTTACATGGCCAGTTCATGGAAAGCCACTACACTATGATGCACTATACTAATCGTATGTACTATGCATATGCTTGGGTATCGGGACCGAGGTCTTCACCGCATGACGATGAACTCTGCAGACGACGGAGAGAAGCCTTCAGGAGGGTTGGTAAACTTGAAGGTTTATTTACATATTTAAAACAGAAGCAGGGAGTCCAAAAGTCAGAGATGAAGTGCTGTGAAACCAGCCAAATTGCGGCTTAAATACAGTGGATATTCCCTAGGCACCTAGCTAGGGAAACCGGTGGCTGATCAAGCGTCCAATGGGCAGACACGCTCTTCATAGTCTCCGCCCTAACCTCGTGACCGCTCCGCCCTCACAAACACGTGCACAGGCGATAAGGAATCCTGGCGCCTTGAGGTCCTGGAATGCTGTTTCCGACCGGTTGACCAGGTGCATAAGGTCGTTGGCTTTGCAGGCGGTGATCCCCTCCGTGGGAAAGATGCGTCCTGACGGCCCTGCGAATTCCAGAGGGTAAGAAGAATCAGCCGTGTCCGCCCCCGCTTTGTCTGGCCGCGCAGGTGCAAGCGAGCGAGGTGGGTCCGGCGCCGTTGTTCGGGTCTTTCTGCCGGTCCACGTGAGGGCGCAGTTCGGGAGAAATGCCGCATTCCATACTCCGGACGAAGGGATGAGAGGCCTTTCGTCACAGCTCACCGTCGCCAGGAGCCGTTTCTAATCCTCTTCTCAGGACGACAGCACCTTTGGTCAAACATAGTTCGATGGCGCCTGCCGGGCTCGTCTGGTCCCGCTGTCGGGGCCTCTGATCACAACACTATACATTCTACAATGTAGGCATTCTGCCCATGGCTAACCTTCCCCATGCATGTGCAGAAATGACACAAGTAAGTTCATAAACTGTATAACTATAAAGCTACATGACTTGGTGCGGATGGTCATGTCAAGTACCCGAAATAACCAGAGAAAACACGGGAAAGAAGCAGAGCACTCAACTACGACATACTAGACTACAACCAGACTGCCCAATTCGGTCCAGCATGGGCCCTTGGGAAGGCCACAATGGCCAGACGCCGGACCCATTATAACAGCCCTGGCGGGTTGACAGTTTTGGCTCAACGTTGGACAAGAAATGAATTCGATGTGGGCTGCTTTGATCCTGAGTAATAACCTCAATATGCTAGCTGTCGATACTCGTGCAAACTGAGCCCATTAGGGCAGTCCTTCACACTAGACCCGATGTTTGAGAGGTTATTGAAAGTCTTGTAGAATTGCTTGTTTCCGGCACAGCTGATGAGACCAGCGGATGTGACAGGGAGGGTGCAGAAAACCATGCACAAACAGTGCTGAAGCCCATGTGGACTGATTGCATTGCTCCGCCGCCTGAACCAACAGGAAAGTACAGATGGGCCGCCCACATTAGCGCGACGTCGAACTGGTCGTGGTTCACGAATAGGCTGGCTACATTGTGCGAAAGTGTATCCGGACTGCTACAGGACTACATTTTGCCTGCCCACATTAAACTGATTCGGGGAACCCATGTAGCTCTTGTCAATACCGGGCTGATAAGGATCCCAGTGGGCTGTCTACTTCCCGCGGTGAATGCCTGACTTACAAAGCTTACGTTGGCCCCACATGAGCTGCCTATGTCGGTCCAAAATTGGGCCGATATTGGAGCCAGGAGGGCTACTCACGCTTGGGCCAATCTTAGTCCGTAAAATGAAAAATGGTGGGAGCATATTGCTGTTGAGGTAAAAAAACTAAATTGGAAAAAAAAATAAGCAAACGTGCCTTCGTTATTTATACTGAAACAAAGATTGGCCATTTGCACCGTGTCCACGCGCGCCCACCTCAGCGCTTCTGAAAGACCAATTCAGAATAAAGAATTGCGGACATTACGTAGCGTCATTGCGCTTTATGGTTTCAAAACGCGCGTGTATTTTCCTCACGACTCCAATCGCCTTTCGTACATTCGAGGAAACGCCCGTGCCACGAACCCCGGCCTCGTTACGACGGTGGTAATCTCGGCAAACAAATGTAGTGATGGCACAAGTGAGAGAGAGCAAGCAGCATCCAGAACCAAACACTCGTTCTGGCTGCGTGAACTTCAACCCGTCCCTCTTCTTACGCGGCCATAAAAGACGGGTAACCTTAACACGGGCTATATACGCAAACACAGATATAAGCTATACAAAGTGCGCTCGCGAATCGGTCACGTCCCCTCACTTTGACCGCCAAGCCAAGCAGCACAAAACGCTCCGTTGTCGACAGACTGCGCAAGTGGAAGACGAAGAGCAGAAGCATGCAGGTCACCGCCACCTGCGGTGGCGCGATAGAGCACCTTGCAAGCCCTCCGCACGGCGTGCCGCTCTGAGCCTTGAACCCTTTCGCGGACCGCCTACACCGGCGAAACCAGCGATCGAGACAGCGTGCGTGCCCTCGTGCCTCCGAGGCGCGAGCGCGGACGAGGGGGCCGCGTACTTGTGGACGGCGGCGACGCCAGCCTTCTCAGGTGCCCCCTGGACTCGCGCACGCACGCACGCACACGGAGCGGAGAGCGAAAGTACAGTGCGCGGTCAAGCGCGCCGGTTGTGTTCTGGCCGCGCGAGGGCGCCCAGCCGCCCCTAATTGTGGGCCGGCCGGTGTCTCGCCGAGTCAATTGGGCGCCGCTGAAATATGAGCTTTCCGGGTTAAGGCCGCCCGGCGCGGCCATAGATCACGGCGGCGCCGCCACTTAGGAGTCAACCCCCCCTTCCTCCGCCCCTCCACCCGTCGCTGCCCCCGCCGGTGCTACAGTGTTGTAAGCAGCTTGTACATGAAGTCGGGAGCAGTAGCGGAGGGACCCACCTCGTAATCTAATGAAAACAGCCCTGCTTCTCGGTGCGGCAGGTCGCAGTCACGGCGGTGGCCGCCGTCCGGTGCAAACGGGGCCGCGCAACCGCGTCCCCCCCCCCCCCCCCCCCCACCTCCCGGATTTTCTGGCCAATTTGGAGATGGCTTGCTTCACGTGGCGCGACTAATTGTTGGCCGCTATGCCACCACCGCCCAGCTACTGGCGTTGCGCAGGGCCCCCGCTTAGCGTCGGCCACCCCGAATTCGCAGTCTTGCCGGTCGTGCTCTTCAAAGAGCGTCCGGCACAGCAGCCGGCGCCGCAGTGCTATATACCTCCGGCCATTATCCGTAAATGAAACATTGGCAACAGTGTGTCCGTTTCGCATCGACGACACGGCGCGTGCACGGGAGAGGGCGCACTGTTCGCTCAGAAAGGGTAAAGAGACGGCACGTTGCAGCGCGCCCGCAGACACGGGGATTTAATCGTGGCACCGCTTGTCCTCGATTTGAGCTTGTTTAATGAGCTCGTTCTTTCGCTTTCCGGGGCAGATACGTAGCCGCTGCTCTGTGTGAGGTCGCATTTCGGAGTGCAACGTTTCACAGGACCCGAGAGAGGCTGCTTGACCAGTGTACCTGTAAGAAACAGCCCAAGCCTGAATAAATGGCAGTCTACCTTGACAAAGAAAGCCTTGGTATAGCTGGTTTTTTTCTGGCATGCCCTTACCAAGGCCCGATTAAGTATGGACAAGAGATTATTTAATGGCCGCTGGCCCAGCGCGAGCGCTCCGTCCCGCGCCATTGCAATCTTCATCTTCTTCGTCACATTACCAGGGCCCACCGAGCGATCGCCCCGATAGTTGACAAGGAGACGCGCGAGATACGAAGATTCAATAACCCAACAACTGAGGACTGGGTGGCGGCGCTGTCCAGCTCACGATCGGACGACCAGCTTTCGCTGGTGAACTGGGCAAGAGCGGCGGCAAAAGCCAATGGGCTCCTGGAATGAGGGCCTACCCAAACATTCGATCCATTAAACGTTTCTCTCTCTCTTTCTTTCATCGCGCCTTATTCTTCGACTGGCCGCCACGTAACAATATTATCGTCATCGTCAGTCGTAGAGACAGTTCACAGCTCTATAGAATAATGCGATCATCTTAACACTTCTGTGCTCCTCTGCTGTTCAATGAGAATGTGGCATCTGTGGCAGTGTAATCCAGTTGGGCCTTGGTTAGCTTAGCCGCGCCGTTCGAGATTTGGCCCTCAGAAATGGGGGGGGGGGGGGGGGGGGTAGCGAAGAGACTAGCTGTTACCGTCCTTCCTTCTCCTTGGGCGAAGGCGAAGACTAAGAAAGTTGTTGTTTTGTTCGGTCGTGTGAATTTCTGGATGATATTCCAAAAGCAAAACGAAACGCAATTGTGCACGGAAGAACTACTTGAAGTTACTTAGCCATATTGATGATCCTGCAAACGCCTTTCTTAACCAAATGTTTTCTAACGTTATCAGTTGCACAAAATAAGGCAAGGGCACGAAACGACGCATAAAGGGCTACACGTTCGTGGACTTTCAAAAATATTCAGTAAGCACCGGGTCAAGCAAGTCAGGCTTGCAAAAATATATGCTAATATTAGCCTTTTTCAACTCGCATGACCCGAACCGATTCACTACAGAGCAACTGTTGCTTCATCAACTCGACGCTATGTTCTTGAGTGTTATGGCAGTAACGGTGGGACACTGAGGGGAAAAAAAATAAATCATTACTTGAACGCATTATCGGTTTAATATTCGCGGTAACAGACCAAACAAATTGCTTCGAACTGTGCTGTGCTGATGAAAATCTTAGCGGCAGGGAGAGTGCGAGCTCCAAAATTTTTCATGCGAGGAATATTTTAGGCGCGTGGTGCCAGAAGGAATGAGTTCACGCTGACATAGACGTGAACACGTCATGACACCATCAGGCATAGTTGCCCTTGCGCCTCAAAATTCCAACGGTCGCCATTTGAACAACTGCCTCATTGTTTTTTCTTGAAAGCCAGAGTACATCAAAGAAGCACCACTATAGTTCTTGAATGTGCCCATTGAAAATACTTGCTGAACTAGGTCAGCTCAGGTTAAAAATTCGGTGAAAGTAATTATGTCCCTCCATTCACCCTTCTTTTCTCTCCTATTCTTTTTCTCTTCTTTCTTTGCTTATTAATGCGATCTGCTTTTTTCTCATCCTCCTCTTCTCTCGCTTGAATTGGCTTCTGTCTTTTCTTCTTTCTTCTTCTCTTTCTTCTTTCTCTTGCGCTTCTCTGTCGGCTTGGCTCCTCTCTTCTTCGCTTTCTGTTTCTTCGCCTTCTTTTACTCTCCTCCTTTCTCATCTCTTTCTTGGATTGCCTTGGCTTGCGAATTTATACAACAAATACCCCAACGGCCTTCAGTTTGACGCCCACTAATTGTGGGGCCCCAGTAACAGCTCTCGCTGTAAAATGTGGAATGTTTCAATATCAACACTACAGGCCGCCACTTATCAAGTGAGGTTGTGTGGGGCAAATTTGCTTGCTCAAAAATGTGATCTGTGGGCTGCTGGACTTGTGTCACGAGGGCCCCTTGTATTTCTCCATGAGGGGCGGGCCCGAGCGAGGCCCTCAGTCTCTCTCACTTACGCAGGAATTCTGATGAGAAACCCCCGCTAAACAGGTGTTCACATGCGACTCGATCCATCTGACCCGTCTTTACCTTTCGACGACTTACGTCTGAACACATGCCGAGGCAAGCTTAGAGAAACAGAAGTCGATTGTCTTCATCGTGGGCCTGCAAGGAAATAGTGTGTTGTTTTACATTTGGAAACGTCACATATTTTTGACGAATAAATTAAAAAAAAATATTATTTCATCGATTTCACATACCAGCCCTTTTGCTCAGCGGTTGGATTTTATGCACTCCTAATTTTTATTGGCTACAAAAGCAGACAAGATACGTTACACACCTTGATTCCCTTGCTAAGGCTTTCTGCACCCATACATTTATTTTTATGCACGTTCTGCGAACCCTAGTGCTCTTTCATTTACAGCGAACAATTTTTACTGCTCTGATTGTTTTTCTCAACAATGCAGCTCAAAAGATATGCCATCCATGCCCGCCTACTTCGCTGGAGGTGCCTAGACACCCAGCTAAAGAGATCATGTAGAAGGCTGGAAGACGCCTTGAGGCATGCGTGTGTGAAATCTACGGCACGCAGAGTGCGGAAGGAGACAAATGGAGTCCGTGACACGCAACATTCTCTAGAATGGCTCAGATTTCAAAAGGGCCGCACACTACAAGTATTGCACATACACCTGCACACCGCGCAAGTACTTTTCATGCAGAATTAACATTATTAATTTATCCATTTCTTACTCAAATCCTGAGAAGCAAACCTGTATGTACCCTATAGCCATGGTTGCTTGAACCACAAAGGAAAACAATGCACCCGTTTCATATGAAAATGGCAAGAGATAAAGTCATAGAATTGAGACGTGCAAGAAAGGTGTTACTTCACACCAGCTCCCCTTCATTCGTTGCTCTCCTGATGGCATAGCCCATTTCTAATGCAAGTGCTGTGTGAGTCATGAGATGCTTTAGAGACCAAATGCACAATGAAGTTGCAAAATTTATTTACAAATTATGAGACACTTGAATGGCAGGTAAGTGACACAGCTTGCTTAACGCCGTATAAAATAGGCCACTTTGACTTTTGCTGTTGTGATTATTTTTGCTCTATCAATGTGCACTATGATGCCACTGCATTTCAGGTATTCAAAGTCTTGATTGCAGAAATGTACAAAGCAGAAGTCACGTCAGAGTTCCTTCAGAAAGTAAAGATGCTGAGCATTCCTAGTTGACACTGGCCTTCATAGCGGTAGTTCATAAACTAAGAAATCGTCACTCACCGCCTTGCAGCTCAGTATAGTGTGCATCCATATTGGTAAATACCACGTAAATTGTAGCTTGGGGCCACACTCCACGTTAAGAGTTAAATCTGTGCGACATACAGCGAAAAGCCATCAGAATGAATGCCAATTTATCATTTTCTAGAACCTCATGTCCACAGCGAATTGTACCTGGTGAACTTTGTTTTCATTTCATAACCTCAGAATAACTCATGCTGCTAAGAAGGCTTCATGCCACTTTATGAAAGCTGTAAAACCTTATTGCCGCCCACATTCCATGTCTCATTTTTATATATTTAGCTCATTACTTTCAAACCAGTTGCTGTTTGTTCTCTGCAGCTCGGCAAGGATTCATGTGAACAATGTTTTTGCATAGGTACTCTGCAATCCATTCTATTGATGTTCCACTGTGCGTGGATGCGGCTGGTGGAGTTTGGCGCGCCTTTTTAACAGCCAGCTTTAATAAGAGCGATAATGTTTCGTAAGTGAATGTGTGATTCCTGTGAAGTATTGACAGGTTGAGATAGGCGAGGGCCATGAGACGGCAGTGTGATTTGTGAACAATAAATGCCACTTCGTGCTTAGTGTGAGCACTAGTGTCATTTATATATTTATTGCGGTGTTTGATAAGAATGATATCTTTGACATTGAACGGTACTGTGTTTCCTCCCCGCTGAAAACTAGAAGAAGGCGATGGTGTGTTCGGCATAGCTGTTTGAAGTGAAGACTAGTGTGTCATTCTTCTGTTGTTTTCAATAAAAACATTCCATACATACTGTCTATGTGAGTATGCTTCGAAAAACATCAAAGTTCTTTCTCAGTGCAAACCGATTATAACTACGCTGAGGTTTAGGCGGGAGAGCACTGAAATAAAAACTGAATATTCAGATCTGATAATGATGTGCACGTCAACTCGAGGTGACGGCATAAGGCATGAAGCGCAGCTCCAGTGACGGTGCAAAGACAATGCGGTGACATGGCAGCCAAAACCTACGTTAATGACCATGTCTGTGAGTGTGGTTGTTAAGCTTTGCATTTATGTAAGCTCAACTGTAGAGCATGCCATGGCACATGCTTGTGTGCTATTCCGCGCAGCTCCCATATCTTGCGCTTTTTTTTCCATTGTCATACCATTTTATTTAATACTCTACCCAACTCAAACATTGCCACACTTGCTGCTGTTGCCTACAAAGCCTTGAAGAAGCGTGAAGTAAAAAAGTGAGTATAGAGCAAGTAGAAATATTCAAGAGGAGAGTGTCATGTGCAGGTGCATCATGGCGTACAGTATGTCCTCACCACAGGGACACTGAAAGATCAGTGCCCTGTTGCGATCATTGAGTTGTTAAGTCATGCTTTGGATTATTTATGTTATTTTCACTCCCCTGTGGTACATACAGCAAGTGTGCACAGAGATCCTGCAGTGTATTTTCTACATTCTGCCAGCTTGGCCCAATGTTTGTTTTATGGCCATAACATTGGCCTGCAGTAATGTGTGCTGTGTTGGTGCGTTTCAACTGTGGGGTGCAAGCGAGGGATCGGGAGCTGAGCCGCTCGCCTGCAGGGTATACGTCCATTGCGTTCGATCCCCTGTTACCCGGTGTGTCGGCGATTCTGGGGATGGTGTCCAACTGCACCGTTATTTCAATGGTTTGCGCAGCTTTCCCTCTTCACCTGTTCGAAGTTAAGAACATTTATTCGGTTCGGCGTCTATGCTGATTGTTCTGGTATGGGTGACGGCTTTTTTTATTTGGAGTTTGCTGGCACCGCCATTTTACAGCTCTTTTGGATTCGGATTTTGTTTCAGATACGCACCATGATCGAGGATCAGCATGCTTGTTTAGCGGACGAAAGCCCACTTCTAATGCAAATTTCACATACAACGGGACGTGGCAATGACTGGGGATCTTATACGATGAGTTCTTGCACTAATTTCTTCATGCCACCTGAAATATTAAAGTCATTTTGGGTGGCTTGGTATACAGATAAATTTACAAGAGTAACTATAAATAAGTCGTGAGCAAATTGCAAAAAAAAAAGCAACGCCTTTTAGATAGCATTCATTTTTAACAAATTACACATAAGAACTGAACTCTGGAGGGACATGTCTATTGTTTCTTTAATCATGATCTTTAAAAACGCCTAGTTTTATTGGTTTAATTCTTTGCCTCATTTATTTGCAATGGAGTAACACTGCATTTTATCCAATGCGCCGATCTCCACGGCGTCCAGCTGGCGGCAAAGACTACTAATTGTTTCAGCAGAAATAAAACAGGCATCCGCATAGCGCACATAAATAAAGGGAGAAAAGGCGCCTTCGTCCACTCTGTGAGCACGCATACGTGCGTTCTGCAAGGGAAGACCGGCCGCAGACACCGGGGCGCCACCCGAGTCGCACGTCGCTTCCGAGACGCAATCATTACGTTATTTATCTCGCAGTTAATCAAAGCACGCCCAAGAGAGGAGAAGTCCGGGAGGCACAATACACTAAACGCCCCGGGTCCTAATGGTCAATTTTCCGCGCCGATCACCACCAGAGTTACAGCTGTGAGGGGAGGGAGGATGGGGAAAGTAAGGCCGCCTGGTGGCCAGCGCACTCCGTACGAGGGCGACAGCGATATTTGTTCCGTCCAGCGAGAGACGTCTGTGGACTTTTCATTCATCATCCGTTCATGGCTGAGCCTGAGGCCAGCGAAACGGCGCCTTGGCAAAGGGCGGGAAAGCGGAGACGCGGACGTGCCTCTCTCTTCGGTGAAAAAAGATGCGGCAGCGGAAACCAAAATATTTTTTGCTTTTTTTTAGCGTTTAAGCGCTGCTCTTTCACATCGGAGTCTTCATACTTATTGTCATTTTTATAGCGATAGTTACGTGTGGTATTTTTCCTGCGATAAGCAGTGTCAGTGTCGCCGTGCCTTGTAACCGAGAACTCCGGATTCGCCCGCTGGCCACGAAGTAAGAATTGTCCACGTGGCTTAGGCCACAAGAACCATGCAGGGGGAGGAATGGGCGCTCTCGGTAATGTAAAGTGTGTGGTCACGTGATATAGGGGGTCGTAGGTCTGGGAGCGCACATGAGGAGTGATACATACAGCTACAATCTTTGGCCTTACGAGACTAAAATGAGTCATTGGTGATCAAATTTGTCCATTGGCTGGAAAGAAGGACGTCACTAGTCGGAAGCATTCCCATTTACGATAGGGAAGTGACGGCACTTGGCCGAAAGTGATGTCGCCAGACCGAACGTGACGTCACTTCTTTTTTAACGCATCAATGACTGCTAATTGCATTGCCTGCACATAATGAAATTATGTCCCTTTTAATGTTTTGTCTAATCTTTGACTATGTGCAGTTATATTTCATTTATGTCTTTTACGGATTAGAGAGATGTGTCCAGAGGTCTATGTCGAATGATGCTCTGTTTTTATTGTTATGAAAGCGCACATCCGAGCAAAGCACTTTTTTTGCTTTGTATAGTTTAAACGTTTTACTCGTTTAATAGTCTGTAAGGGGCACTGTCCATTTGTGAATAAATAAATAAAAACATGTTAACGAATTCTGTTACTTTATCTGTTTCACCTTAACCGCGCTGTATCGAATGTTGATCTTGCCATGTTCGAACCTTTACAACAAAGCGCAAATATTGACCATGCACGCAGTAGACGTGCAGCATCGTTATCATCATCATCATCTCTCCGTACGGTCGGAGAGAGGCTACTTGCGCCAAGATTTATCTTTCCTGCCATTTCAGACTTCTCGCTCTCAATTCGGCGCCAAGCCTTCTCTCAGTCTGCTCAGTTCCCTCAAAAAGAAGAAAAAAGCACCGGTGAAGGCTCAGGTTGCATTGTATAGACGAAGCAAAAAAGCATAAAGTGAGAGCCCCACCGAAGGCAATTTCCCCCATTCTTCAGATTTCTGGCAGAAATTCCCCCGCGCGTGACGAATAGCCTAGGCACGACTTGTGCACGAAGGGGAGAAGATGCGCGCGCCTTGAAAAAAAAAAAAAGTAACAAAAGGCGGAGCGATTATACGTCGCGATAGCCCTCGCAATTACGGCACCGTTTAAAGGCTGATATCTTTCTTAGTGGCGCCACGACGGAGCGTCCGCGACCCTTGAAGCTGCGACGTGCCACAACAGCTAGCCTTCGTGCCGCATATGCCAGCTCGCCCGTGAACCCGCTTGGCATCTTCATCGATGCTGGTTCGCGCGTCACCATGGGGGAAAGGTAGGCAGAAATAAATTGCTCTTGGCGTGTCTAATGTCTTCTTTTAAAGCCACGCGTGGCGATCGTTAAACCTGAGACGTCGGTGGAAAGCGAGCTTCGGACGAAAAACGTCGACAAGCAAATAAATTACTCTCGGCGGAGAGGAAAGAAGAAAAAAAAAACCGGAAGGTGGATAAATTCTCACCTGCTTCCAACACTGACGTCTTCGTCTTCTCTGGCCCGCGACATTGTGAGGTTTATATAAAGCAAGAGTTTGCGATTTTTCACCTGTGTAATAAAGAAACCACTCAATGACGGCTGTGCGTCTCTAAATTGTCGCGAGCGCGCATTCAGGTAACGCAACACCTTGTCATCCCTGCGCGTGAATCTGCGCGTTTCTGCGGGACGCCTTCAGTATCGTTCGGCTGTCTTTGCAGAGCCAAAGGAACGGTGAAGACAGCATCAGATAGCTAACGAGAGCTGTAGCGTTCGATGTTCGCCACACTGCATTAGCATAACCCAAACTCGCGAGCATAGGTGCACAGGTTGTAGGAAACCGTCCGCAGTGTTATTGGAAATACAATTTCTTCGACGAGAACGAGGCTACAAGAAAATAAAATGGCAAATTTGAGGTTTCTGCGCGCTTTAATCAGTTATTCTCAGGGTGCACCTGAATCGGTTAGTCCCGCCGCGCACTTGAATCGGTTAGTCCCACTGCGCACTTGAATCGGTTAGACCCATGGGTGGTCCGAAGATTGCCGAGAAAAAGACAACACTAAAAGGCGGCATGCCATAACAAATTCATTGTACCATGCTGCGCAAGGAAATGTGCTGGGGCAATGGAAACGAGCGTGAACGACGAAGCCGCAGCTTCCGAATGTGCCAAGCAAGACCGCATACTCCGCCGAATAAAAACGGAACGAGCTACGTAAAAAGCCAGCTAACTATTACAGTGGAAATTATGATTAGAGGATCACGTATGTAAACCAACAATTACGAAGTGTGGTTGGGTGCACGTTGGTGAAGTTCCGAAAGATTTAGCACGCACAGCTTTTCTGAGCACCTTGTTCAGTGGAGGTGGTATTTTGGTCCTTTGAGTAGGGGTAAAAGTACACATCAGGTTACTTGCTAATCCAGACAGGCTTCAGGAACGTGTTTCAGCAAGGAATACAGGCTCGCAAATGAACACGGAACGCCCAACTATAAGGAACCATGAGCAATGGTTTGGTTTATGGGGGTTTGACGTCCCAAAGCGTCTGAGACTATGAGGGACGCTTTAGTGAAGGGCTCCGGAAATTTCGACTACCTTGGGTTCTTTAACGTGCACTGACATCACAAAGCTGCCCTGAGGGCTGCATACATTAACAAAGGCTCAATAAAATCGTTCGCATCCAAGGAGAATCCGTACGCTGCCAAAACACATGGCCATTGAAGATAACAGAGCATGACTGAACGCGAGAATAAGGCTAACAGGCATACCACGCCATGCTTCGGGCGCTGCAGTGTATGAGACGGATGGCCGTTAAAATGACGAAACTAAAGAACTGCTGGACGGTCATTCAATAAGGCGCAACAAAGCAACCCGGAATGTTGAATATAGTCAGTTATAGGAGGTGCAATTGCGATAGCGGGTGCCCTATCGGACATAACCACAGCCGAAGCTGACTTCAGTAAGACATCCCTACAGTATGATCTGGGTGATGTGCGTAACTTTGCCAACAGCACCTTATCCAAACTACAAATAAAAGAGCTGCCATTATACGCAACAGCTGACCCCAACCAACGTCTTCTGGATGAATTTCTGGCCAAAAAATAAAAACAAATTGGGCTGCTGATTGACCACACGATATTGTGACCCGAGATATTTATCACAATGGGGGATTTTTCGAGTAATCGGCGCAGCACCTTCTAGGCGTTAAGCAGAATATTAGTCCCTCCCGCTGCAAACTTCATACCCGGAATAGAGAAGACAGCACCATCAATAGAAGCGCGCGACCGCAGTATTTAACTGCACAGAATACTCATACAGAATATTAAAGGATTCTCAGGCGTCAACTAATCTTACTTCCGCACCTGTCAAAGCTCACACGGCACACAAACGATATACGTATATAGTCATGTGCTACGGTTTCACAAACTTCCACAAAACACGCGCTTCTTGAGTTCCAGGGAACGGGCTCGATTCTCTTGCTCTCGAGGGCCACACGAAAATGACCTGTGCCTTCGCCCCCCCCCCAGGCTTAGCACATGGAATATACTCTGTATGCATAGTCTGTATCTCATGTGTCCCGGTCACACCGAACAGATATCCTTATTCTCTCCTGCATAACTTAATCAGGAGAGGCAAACATTTCCATTAATCATTAAAGAGTGCCTCCTCGTTATGTATCGAAGCCTCTGCCCAGCCTGCAGGCTGTAGTGAACAAAACACATATAGCCGAAGATTGACACGTGTTCGAACTGTCTTTAGTTCAACAGTTCACAAATCAAACGTTACAGGCTTTCTGCTGTATTTACATGCCTGGCTTCGTTTTATGTTATTCATATCTAGTGTCATCCACACTTGAGGATGGCATCCTGGAAAAAATATTCAAAATATTTGGTTACTGCCTGTTATTTAGTTGCACAGCACTGCTCTCAGCGAAAGATTTAATCCCGGCCCCGGAGAGATTGAATTTGAAAATCTTCAATTTTAACATTTTTTGGATAATCAAGCTTAGTGTTTTAAGAGATAGGCGTTGTTGTAAAGTCCTGCTCGAAATGTCGCGGCCTTCGGACAGTTTCCTGATGTGGCCAGTGCTCGAAAATACTGATCAGACATAAATAATCATAACTTTGTAAGCCATTTAGTCAGTGGAACTTCAGCAAGTCATGGTGCTAAAACACCACCAAACGTTTTTTTCCCTTTATCCTCAACGCGTTCAGTTAAAAGCTGAGACCTAGAAGAGTTACATTCGCAGCGTCTGTCGGCAAACAAGACATCAGCTAAAACGCGAATGCCGTAAACATTCAGCAGTGTTTGAACGGGAAAATGAGTGCGCATTGTAGGCAGCCGAATGCTCTCAGTGTAAATAATGAAATCATGGTAAGATTTAAAAAAGAAGTCACACTGCTGCCAGCCGCTTTACCATTTGCATATGTTCTATTCCGCTGAATAACTTTCCAGAGAAATATCACGCAGAAATATTTTTCATGAGGGAGTAATTTTTCATCAACATCCGCTCAAGCGCTGCCTTCTGTCTACAAGGTAAAGCTGTGATTCTTGCAAGGAAATTTCACCATGGAAGAAAAAATTTGGTATGGTCTGTGTGGATGCTAAGAGTGATGTTTCTCTTATCACAAATCTACTCCACCATGGTGGACTCCCCTGCGTGTGCGCAGTTGAAGCGCAATGAAACGTAGGCACTGTGTCCAAAATTGCGGTTGACCAAGAGCGGCTTGGACTGGCGTGTGCGTGTAGGGTGGCTGGGTGATACGGGATTGGAAACGGGTCATGCGTTCAACGCAGGTGCGCCAGGAGAAGGAAGAGTAACGCTGCTTGAAGGCAGTCATACCAAATCGGCCGCTAAACGCGACGATGTGCCGTAGACGAAGTGAGAGGAGGCACACCCGATGTCTTCTTTGCAAAATGGCCGCACCAAGACCTAAAAGGGCGACTGGCAAAGAAGTGGCCCGGTACCCAGGGAGTTCGCAAGCCACGAGCGACACCTTCAACTAACGCTGCAACCATTCTGCCAAATAGTTTGCTTGCGGGTGGTAAGCCGTAGTTTCGAGGTAGGTGATGCCGAGAAGATTGGTAAGGCTGGTGAAGATGGCTGACTCCAACTGGTGCCCCTATAGGTGATGATCTCCGCTGGCATACCATCCCTTACAAAAATTTTTATAGTCTATAGACTGTCCATAGACTTCTGTGAAATAAAGTTTATAGACTCTCTATAGACAAACCCTAAAGAACAGTCTATAGGCAATACAAATCCCATAGACAGTCTATAGACAATCTATAGATTTATGGCCATACACTTTTAGTAGACTTTAGTCCATAGACAGCTTATATACTACGAAAAGACAAAAACAACATCTATTGGAAGGAAATAGTCTATAAGAAATTTATAAAGTGTATATAGACCATTTTTGTTAGGGATGAGTGCGGAGGATACTATTCCTATGGTGATGCCCGCTATAGAACTTGATTCTGGCCAGCGCTTAAAACGGTCTAAGATGGCGAGGATATAACGGAAACTCTGCTACGAAGGTAAAGGTCCGACCAGGTCTATGCGAATAATCGCAAAAAGAGACTCCTTAGACTGAAACTTGCCAAGAAGGGTACTAGCGCGACGATAAATCATGCTCTGCTGACGGGCAACGCACGCCTGAGCCCAGTTGCGGACGTCGGCGTTCATGCCGCGGGGGATTCCCCTAAATGAGTAATTACTCACTTGTTATGAATCTACTCTACCATAGGGGATTCCCTCACACATTGGACAAATACAAATCATTTCTCTTTTTTTTTTATTCCGCACTGCCTCAATCCTGCTCTTACTAATGCCATATGAGAGTTCCCCCGAAAGGAAACGAGTAATTATGGTTCATAACTTCATCACCACTGCACGCGAAAGCCTAGAAAAAATAATTAAATTTCCACCAAACATGTACTACGCAAAAGCCGCTCTGGTCATGAGAAGTTTGTGTCGACATCATCATCATCAGGCTAACTACGTCCGCTGTAGGACCAAGGCCTCTCCCACACCTCTACAATTAACCTTGCCCTGTGCCATCTGGGGGCTTTTTTATCGTCGCAAACTTCTTAATCTTGCGTCACGGGAACGCAGCGGACGCCTCATAAACGTCAGCACTTTCACAAGCGCAGGGTCGGATACCGCCGCACGATTTTCGAATAGAATAATTGTTTCCCTCTAGACTGCCCACACTATAACAAGCTGGCCCCGATCGACGTTGTAAGTACTGCTTACAACCTACCATTCTCAGTCGTTTAGTGGAGCCCTGACAGCATCCCTAAATATCGAAAGGCATCGAAAGGTGAGGGCACGGGTTGCCTTACCTTACACAGAGTTCGAGTTCTCCACCACACAACGAAGAAAAAATCCCATGTTGTCTGGTTACCTTTGTCAAAGATGGTACACTTCTTTGCTGCCTTTCAGTTGGTTCAAACTCAATCACAGCTCGACGAAATCAAACGTATGCATTAAAATAAATGTCGGAAAACAGAGCGATTTTTTGTAATCCTTCTTGTAACTCGGCAAACATGAATCATTACTTTCTAAGCACTATACATTAAACGAAGCATAGGTTTGGTTTCATGAGGTTTAACGTCCCGAAGTGACTCAGGCCATCAAGGACACTGTAGTAGAGGGCTCCGGAATAATTTCGACCACCTGCGGCTCTTTAACGTGCACTAACATCGACCCTCTCTTTGTCGACCACACCGTGTTGGAGTGATGGGAGTTTTGCGACGGGAGTATTGCAGTTGAGTTTTACGCCAATCCAGACAGGGACGGATGTATCGATGTAGCCTTATATAACGGAGGCACGTAATACAAGCACAGTACTCACATGGCTGCGACGATGGCGCCTTTAGAACTCGAACAAGGCTTCAAGCTTATCCGTATATCCAAAGCACACAGTCATGTCCTGGCGACACTATGCGCAGCGGTGTAGATGGAGCGACCGCACCGGACTTTTATAGGAGTCCGCTGCAAGGACACTCTCTTTGCCTCTCTGGCCTTCAGAGACCTTTCCGCTCGGAAATCGCGACCGAAATCGAGCGTTACGAGTCTGCAGCGAATTCAGACAGCGCACGAATGTACGATTTAATTCTTTTTGTCCACGCCATGTATTTCCCGGCTTTACGCTACTTCCCTTGGCCTTTGTGCCACACGTCCTTCCGTGTCACGAAGGAAAGAAACCCGCTGTTCATTCACGCGAGCCTTACACTTCAGGCCTTGTGACGTCGGTAATGAGTTCTACGAACTCATTCAGCCATTCCGTAACCTTGACCATGTTTGCCGCTCGCCATATGCAGGTCGCAATTCCGCGCTGACAATTAAGCAGCCCAGAGCGCGCGAAACCTCACGTACGCGGCGAGCGTCGGTCGAGGTGCGTCTTTGAGAACCGCGTGTCAAGAGACAATTTGCGTCTCTTGAGCCTTTAGAGCTTGCGAAGCGTCGGAGCGCGTAGCGAAGTTCCGCTACACACCGTTACGCAAAGGCAGCGTGTTTTTTTTTTTACTAGGATATAATAGCGCGGACGTTTCACGAAAGCGCCCGGAAACACTTAAGAAAAATGAAGGTATCAAGCTTCCGCGCTTTGTTCGCAGCTTCTGTTCCCACGGGAAAGAAATAAAACGGCTGCGCCGTCGAGAAACAGATGCCTCAATTGAGCAGAGAAATTAAGACGCTTTCTTGGAAATTTCTTGAGGTCATTCATCCTGGAGTATTTTTCACTGCGTATACACGTTGGCTCACTGTGAGCGCGAATTGTTAGAATAACTTGACGAGCGTTCGAACAACACTCCGCTCCACCTCGTCTAACTCCATTCACTCACTCACTGACTCTCTTCTCTCACACGCACGCACACCCACCCACCCACCCAGCCACACCCACACCCACACACACACACACACACACACACACACACACACACACACACACACACACACACACACACACACACACCACACACACACACACACACACACACACACACACTCTCTCTCTCTCTCTCTCTCTCTCTCACTCACTCACTCACACTCACTCACTCATTTTCACTCACTCTCACACTCACTCTTACACCCACTCACTCACTCACTAACACACTCACTCACTCACAGACACTCACTCACTCACTCTCACACGCACACACTCACTCACTCACTCACTCATTCTCACACACACTCACTCACTCACTCTCACACACACTCACTCACTCATTCTCACACACACTCGACTCACTCACATACTCACTCACTCACCCCAACCACTCACTCACACACTCACTTACACACTCACTCACACAATCACTCGTTCACTCCCGATCTCGCCCACTTCTCTATTTACTCACCAACAAAAGCACTTCCACAGCCACCCAACCACCCTTCCACTCACTTAAACACCCTCCCCCATCTTCTCTCACTCGCTAATTTACTCACACGCTCACTCACTCACTCACCAACATGCCCACTAATTTGTTCAATCACGCACCCCTTCACTCATTTACTTATTCGCCTATTCACCCATTTACTCGCACATCTGGCCACTCAATTACACGTCCGAACAACCACCCGCTCATATCCTCTCTTGCGACCTTACTCATTCACCCACCAATCCACCTGTTTTATTCACTCCAGCACCCGTAGTGTCATTTATTTATTTATCAACTCACCAACTTGCTCGCACACCTACCCATCCAATCACTCTCTCGTGCATTCTCCCATACTCTCACTCGTTCGCTCACTCATTGCCCACACGGCCACTTACCCTGTTCTCACACTCACTCGCTCCCTCCATCACTCGCTATTTGCACATAACTCTCGCAGACGCCTCCGCGCACTAGCTGGGAGCCCATACAGTCATCATGTTGCAGACCGGGTCCTCAGTCTTCTGTGTGGCTTTAATGCGCACATAAAAGCTTCTTTATGAACCAGTTGATCCATATGTATCTTGTAAAAGAGTTTAACACAAACCGACACAGACCGCCTTTGTCGTGGTCTGCGTCTTTTTCTGATAAAACTTTTTACAAGCTAATGCATACGTTCGTTCAAATATTTTGAAGATTAGTTTCGTTTTCTCATGAACGGGACGAAATGGGTCAATACGGAGAAACAAAATAAAAACAAAGGAGCAGACCGCATTACACGCGTGCATTGAGGCAGTCGCTGCTCTGCACGCCTGCCAACTGTGTAACCGTAGGCGACGAACTCACGGGCGCATCTGGTTGCACATGGAGTAAAACGTAGCTGGAAGCCTTGGCGCTGACGAGAAGGTATACCTTCCATTCATGATCGCGACACCGCTACATGGGCCAACAATGGAAGGAACTCCGTCGCGAAACGCGAGCTACACAACGCACCGCGATTACGGACGGCCGGCTCTCGGCGCAATTAGGAACCACGTTTTCCAAGACAGACGCGCGCACACACACGCATGCCATTGTGCGTCTATGAGTAGGCAAGGTGATGCCGCGTAGTCGTCTTGAGACTGTGCGAGATTTGCACAAAGCAACAAAACAGAGTTCTCGCGTCGTTCCGTAAAGAATGGCGTCTGAAGCTGCGCGCCAGGGTTGTGTGCCGGCGACGACAGCCGGTGCAACTTTACAAGGGCACGCTTCGAGCGTCAGGGACGAATTCATTTTGAGCGCTCGTTAGGTCTCCAGTCATTGAGGTAGTCGCGTCTGCTGGACAGCAGAGGAGGAGTCCTGTTTCCGACAGCGATTTGCCGGAAGCCTGGAGCTCTTATGGCAACAACCGCTGCGACTGAAGAGCCGGAACGAAAATCAACGGTGACAATTAAAACGGAAGTGTTTTTTTATAGGGTATCAAAAAACTAACTCTGCCTGGCTCATCTGATAGTTTGTGCTTGATATAAAACTTGGCTCAGAGTTTGGTAAAAGGGTAAAACCAGGCATCTCGAAGCGCGCATGTGTTGATCAGGGGTTAGCAAGCTGGCTTTCTTCCACAGAAATTCTTGTTCATCGAGAGAGCTGACCGTGCCAGGATTGTCATAATGATAACGCTAGTTGATAACGCTCGGGAAAACTTGGAGCTTAATTGGTTAAAAAATTATGGGAGCACTTTGCCAATCTAAAGTGCGGCAAGACGAAAGCCTTCGGCCTTGCCGACTGCGATTCTACTTCGCAGGTTCCCATACCAGTGGCACTCCCAAAGGCTTCTTCTACCTTGCCACACTTTCGATCTAGACGACGTTGTTGGCGTCTTTTGTCCTCAGTAATGGCCTGCGGTCTGCTCCTTCTTCTTCTTCGTCCTCTTAAGTCATGACACATACCACATGAGGGGATTGGCCAAGGTGTAGTGGCATAAACAAGGAAATTTCCATAGGAGATTACGACAAAATTTTAGCACCAAGCGGGAATTTTGAAAAATGTATCAATAAAAACGACAGAAGAATATTTAAAGCCTGGACTTCTCTCTCTTGTCTGGCTTCTCTGGTGGTGGCGCGCAGGTGGCGCCACCAGCGCGCGCGCCGTTACCATCACGACCTTGGGTGTGTGTTCACCCTCTCCCGTCGCTATATCGATGTCCGCGCTATATCGACGAATTTGGTTGTTTTCTTTGTTTTTCGTCATAATTGGCTATAATTAATTAACTAATCACTCTACAGTCCTCAAACGTGGCGTGGAGGTTACATTTTGTCCCCTCTATCTGATGCTACCATTCGTTTTCTGCTATCCTGCTTAGTTGCCGCGTTATTCGTGGAAGACAGCGTTACACGGGACGCGCGAGTATGAGCCATTAAAGGCTTTAGCCTTAATACTGATTCTGCCCACATACAAGCTGTGATTTCAGGGCGATTTTTATCCTTTAGTAGTGCTTCTGCGCAGGAGAACAATATGTCAGTCATCTCTGAGGCCGCGTGTGGATTGAACATTGCCACTTCTGGTCGGCGTGGTTAGCGTTACGCAGGAGATTTTTAACCAAGAAAGTAACAAAAGACCCTGGGTCTGCTCATAATTAAGTGCTCTCATATCGCAGAGCATATCTTAATCTCGGAAAAAGTGCGCTGTAGAACTGCGCTATTTACTTTTCAACAGCACCATAGGACTGGACAGAAAAGTAACGGCGGATGAGCACAATGCACTAGAAAGAAGACTTCCGCTTTATATTACAGGCTACTTTCTGGCCGTCTTATGCATTGTGGATGAAAATTCCAGCCGGACATTGAGCTGGAGTACCCGGGTTCGAACTCGATCGCGGTGGCCGCGTTTCGATGGAGGCGAAATGCAAAAGGCACCGTTGTGCTGTGCGATGTCGGTGTACTTCAAAGAGCCCCAGGGAGTCGAAATTATTCCGGAGCCCTCCACTACGGCAACTCTTCCTTCTTTTCTTCTTTCACTCTCACCCTCCTCACTTCCCCTGGGGCGCGGTTGAGGTGTCCACGAGGAACTGAGACGCTTACCGAGCTGTTCATTTCCAGATAGGCAATCATTCATTTCTCAGCCGGTCATTGCTCACCGGCACATTAATCTCCGATTTATGACGGGCGATTTCGATAAACTCGCGTCTAAAAAACTTTCTATCATTTAGCAGTAACGTGCCGATGCTAGTGAGAGTTGCCACCGTTCCGTCACGCCCGCATAGCACTCTACGTCTTGTTCACCGCATTCTGGCTTTATGCACTGTACATTTGAACCGTTAAAAACGATAATACGAATGCTCCTTTCTTTTTGTTTCGCCGACACCCATTTCTCTAATCAGGCTTGCAGCCTTTTTGGTAACATGTCGGCACTTTGTTTTTACTGCGATGCTTATGTTAAACACAAGGAAAAAATGTACAGGAAAGTGTGTCACAAAACAGAGCACGTGATTCAATATCAGACAAATACGGAGCTTCCGCTGATGGCGTTGGTCAGTGTTTGCCTCCCGGCACCAACCGTGGTTGGCAAGGCTACGCTGACCAATCTAGGATGCTAACGCGACAGACCTTAAAATCTCCATGCAAATAGGCAAAGACAGGGGAAGAAATAAAAAAAAAGCAAGAACCTGAAAGCGCGCCGTGCGTCGGCTAGGGTTTTCGGGCCAAGACGCGTGAAAGCACAGTGGAACCCGTGGAAAGGCGGTGTGGAAAAAGAGCGCGAGTGAGGTAAAAAAAACACGAGCCACAGAGAATCGTACATGCGTTCAAAATAGAGAGAGAGAGAGAGAGAGAAAAAATAAGTCAAATGAAAAGAGGGGCGCTGGCCGCTTCCTGGACAAGCGAGGAAATGGGACGTTCGCGTGCTCCGACTTCGCGCCTTTGTGACTCCCGCGCCTTGCCATGCATGCAGGTCCGGACGATAGGTCGAGCGGGGGGCCGGGCCGCCGCTGTTATTCGAGCTCGCTGCTCGAGGTGCCACCTCTTTCTCTCTCCCTTTCACTCCTCTTTTCTTCTTTTCACTCTTGTCTCCTCGGTAAAAAGAAAAAGGATAAAAATTACAGCCTTTTCTCTGCACTGTTCTGCCTCCTTTAGACCTGCGATGGATTCTGTCGGCTAACACGTGCGGTGATGTTTTCTATCTGTCGCCCATTTGCGAAGCGCCGGCCTGAATCAATTTCTGGCGCCCTCCAGGGAGGGAAACGCGGGCGCAGATTCTGCACAATGACAGCGACCATAACACAGTGTCGCCTCAGCTTTGAGCGACTATTCTGACAGCTGCCACGTCCAACGATGCTCGGTGTTCTCGAATACTTGCTGGCTGTTTCGTTTCTTTGGACGATCATCCGCTGAAACACTGGTGCAAGAAGCCATTACGCTGCACTTCGTGCCACCACTGGAGTTGTGCACGAAGTTGCTTACCTTGCTGGCAATTGATTCTCCCACAACCCATTCGTTAGTTCCGGCCTCGGGGAATAAATTATAAGTTAATTGCTGCTTTGCTCAAAAGTAAACGTAATTATGCGAGGTGGCGATCGTTCTGCTTGATGTTACAGCATGGAGATGCACAAGGGACGAGCAGAAAATGTCGAACACGGCCACTGGGATATATGTGGGCAGAGACGGTGCCCAGCACGCCAAGAAGACGCTCTTGCTGTACACAAATGCGAACAGCTAGTTCCATAGGGTCTTTTTCATGGCAAGAAGTCATTAGGTCGCACTTCACGCCATCACTATACTAGATCAGACTCAATGGGCAGTTGTCCCTCGCACAATCTAAGCGCTAGTTTCGGCCTTAGGGTGCAAATTATAAGTTATAACTTTTAACCTAAAAAACCCAGTGCAGTTCTAATCAGCTCTCATCACTTTTTGCGTCTTTAAGAGAATAAACGTCTTCTTGGCGTGCCCGATCTCTGCCCCGCTGATTTTCCAGCTCCCGTGTTGCGTTATTTCCTCGTCTCTTGCGTAACGTCAATCTGGAACACCCTGCAACTTAGTCACAACGTCAGAAACTACTGTCTTTGTTTAATAGCTGCTCCAGTGAGTGAATCACCCGATAACTCGGTTCTCGACTGGCTCACCTGATACCTTTTTTACTCCTTCCTTGGACCCGCAACTTTATTCATTTAGAAGCGGAGCAGGTGAGTGAATCCAACTACAGTTGGTAAACCGCCCGCTTCAGAGGACGAAAGCTACGCAGCCGGACATTTTACCAAAGTTAATGATGTTCGTTTTCGCATTTGCCCTAATAGTTTTGGTGTCGAGGCTTTGAAAACAAAGAAATGGCACAGGTTTCATTTTCTGTTCGGCGCATGATCGACTTTCTCTGTCACACATCGTTACAAACAGTCTTACTACCAAACGAGATTTCTGCAGACATTCCATGAAATTAACAATATTCGATAATTTCACGTATTTCTCCACCTGCTTTTCTATAAATTCGAATAAGCAGGTATATATAAGATTGCCCATCTGTATAGCAGAGCAA